>SJOL01006466.1:457520-486303 GCA_004794785.1 Opisthorchis felineus
TATGTTTTCGTCTTCGTTTACCGCTTGCGTACTGTTATTTGCTATTTTACTGGTCATCAATGGAGGCAGAGATAAAACTTACGAGTGATGCATTAGTTTGGGTTTAGACTGCATTTGCACAAAAATTTGAAATAAATTTCCAAGAAGCCCCCATAAATGCGGTTTGAAGAACGTCTCAAACTTTAATATCTAAAATGTGAACATTTTCCCACCCACTATCGGGTTCATTCTGTTTGCTGCTCGTTAGTGTATTTTGATCGATTTCTAGCCCATCTTTTGTCTTGATTGCTCAACGATTTATACTTGACTCACCTGAAGTGAACGTGCGGTTTGAAAATATTTCTATGGAATCTCCCTTTAACAAATGTTCTTGCTTGATAACTTTTTTTAAAAAAAAGACAAAACTGGCAGCGGACCGCAAACGAGCATTCATCAACCTTGCAACTGGAAGTACTTAATGGAGAAAATCTTTCGCTTTCTTGGCCAAAAATTTCAAAACAGCAAAGCATATGATGCTAAACACATTCCACCTAACCATGGATTTATCCTTAACTAGCCATAACCAACTAACGCCCTTCATAGTGTGATGTGGTGATCACTCACATATTATCTGACACCAGTCTTGTAAGAAAAACACTTTTTGAAATGTTTTTTATAAGTCTTATACTGGCAGTACGCTGTAGTCTTGAGAGAGTCTGATTTCTGTGCACCGTAATCCCAATGTCCCGTATCATCCCTCAGATTTATTGATCGACTCTCGTGGAGCAACGCACTATCACGTGACTGCAATAGGCTCATGTTGTTTTGAATTGACCAGGCATCCTCCAATAGTTGTCCAGCAGTTGTATTTTAGCTCGGAACTTATAAATGACATATGATGACCTGTTGCTTACAAGCCTCTGACAAATCTGGTCGTTTCTATACGATCACATGTACCTGATGTTGACATCGCGTGCCTAGTAAGCATTAAAATCGCTCGTTTTATGCTCACTTAGAGAAGCTGATGGCCATATTCATTTCCCCATACAACCATTAATTAATGTGGGGATCGTAGGATACGGCCTGCAACAAATGTGCGTAACCAGTTGGGCTTAATAACCGGATTGAGGAACGTATTACCGGTGCAGTGGTCGCTCACCTGACTGAGTACTTGTCATACCGCGCCTATCTACCACGATCAGTTGAGTGTGCGGTCACAGCTGAGGCAGCCGCAATTCACTCACACAACCCGAGTCCGTGCACTCGGAAATCGTTCGTACTGTCATTGAGTCTTCTATGGTATGCTCACGTGACCGGTGGCCACTCAGGCTAATTTATAACTCTTGTAATCACAGCGCTTCAGCAACCGTTTTCCTGAAATCAAACATTTGACATTCAGATGGGTGAGAATGTTGCTCCTTTTAGGATCCAAAAGTTACCTCATCTTGAATATAGTCTCCACTGGAGGTAACCAAACCGAAAAGGATACCTCCGCTGCCCAACCATTGAGCATCTCAACCAGTAGCCCCCTCTGGAGCGTCTAAAGGTTGCGCTGACTACAGCACCACCGCCAGAAGGCCTACCACCTTCTGTTTAGGAGCTTCGTAAAAAGGCTGCCTTTATTTAGCACGTATTTTTTAGTTTGATTGTCAGAAGACACCTCTTCTACTGCAGCAACAACGAAAGAGACTGTGAGTCACTAAGGGTGCAGTTGGAAAAGTAGCAGAAGAATAAAGTTTACGAAAAGAACTTCCTTCAGTTAGTTTTTGTTTTACAATCTCCAAAGATTTCTGGTCAGTGGAATGATGAAGAACACAGGACATGATCTGCGGAAATGTAAGTCTGTTCAGATGTGTAGGGCGGTGGATTGGGAAATGACTGAATTGAAAAATTGTGGGTTAATGGATTACAGAGCAAGACGATGGGTACTGATCACACACAAATGTGACGCTAATTGCATGATCCTGTTCCCTTGAGGAGTGCGCCTTTAGATGGCTTCCAACCGTTTTTCCTCAAACCTCACCGTTTTATGTATTGTTACAAAACATTTGGGTGCATTATGCTTTTTCATCACAATGAACCAATAAAGAAGCAAAATTGGCAGACTAACTATCAAGAAACGACCGATATTTAATCGTTTTGAGCATTTCTACTTGTGCCTAACAGGTTCCATGATGGGACAAATTGGGGAATGCGGTGGAGCAGCCCCAGATGCTGTAGCTCTCGCGGAAGAGGGACGTTCCATTTCTTCTGGAGTGGTTGCCGGGGTCCCATTCAGACGCTGGTACATTTCGCACGCAACTTCATGGACCTCTTTAATCTTGGGGCGATCCTTTGGGTTGGTCTGAATGCACTGCTTGACTAAATTTCGGAGCTGATGGTGAAAATGCGAAACAAGAGAAGTTTATGATGAGTAAAGCGTATTGCATCGAAATTCGTCAGAAATGAATGGTTGGGTGATTTACTGACGAACTAACTGGACGAATGATTGACTGATTGGCCAACTGATCGATTGATTGATTGGTTGATTGGTTGGTTGGTTGACTGGCTGATTAACAGACTGTATGACTGCTGATTGGCTGACTGACTGACTGACTGACTGATTCACTGACTCACTGAATGATAATTTAGATGGGTAGGACGGTCAACATCAATGTTTCCTCTTTGTTACATTAGCAATTTATCTATTCGGTAACGCCGTTGTCCGTTTGTTTGTGTTTTCAGCAAGTTGTCAAGGCACCAAACAGTAGAAGTATGTGTCATGTCGATAGGCATGTTTCACCCTTCGTTGTGATTAGTCGTCGCCTCATATGTATGACTATATCATGTACAGTATACGCAATAGTATGTTAGATGTAACTTCCCTGAAAAACCACTGCTACCGCACTTGTCACTTGTCACACCTCTGCAGTCGAACACTATCTAGTAACAGTATATTTGACTTCCGTCCCCTTGTTGTGCATGCCAATGAAATGTAACGCGAGTATGGTAGCCCGGATGGCTTAATCGGATGTCGATCAGGTAGCAGTTAGTCTGCTCTCCCAGCTTGCCTATTAGCTTAGAGACGATTCGCCACCATTCGAGGGGACATTGTCAGTGCGCCGTTGGGTGGGTAATTTAGCCAGGTTTACTTTCTTCCGTATAGTTTATAAAGCGTATTTGATAACTCCAACCCGACTGACTGTTAGAATTCTTATTTGCATGTGAGTTGATTGGTTCGTTTAGAATCCATGCTGCGTTGTGGTTCGATTTACTTCTGTTGATTGTCTCCTCGTATTGTGACGCCAAGTTCGGCGAGCAGACCAACTAACATGTGACCTACAACTAACCAGCTCCCGAAACTGCATATACCTGGCATAAACCGTCAACATCTTGATGTTTTCCTACGCTTGCGTTATCAGTTCAGTTGGGTTCGGTTTTGTCAGCTTCGTACATCGATGTACAGTACAGTACAGAGTTATTTTGTTTTCTTGACTTATGACGACGCCTCACCTAAGTTAGTACGCGTAAGCAGCTTCAAATTAGTGCGGAAGTTGGCTGGCAACTGATTTGCAAACACCCACCCGTGCACTGATGATGTCTTCTCATTTGCTGACGAAGCAATTGCAAGTTAATCGCTGAGCTCGGAAGACAGATCAACGGCCACTTTGTCGACAACCAAAAGTCCAAAAATGTACCGTACCGCCTGTGCTCCTGCGCCAGGTAAACCTAATTCTCACGACGTTTTCGTCTAAAACACCCGGAGAAGTCGGCTGAAAAAGCAGGCGCAAACCTGAGCCTTGATGGTGGGACTGGGTTCCTAGTAGTGAATAACAACGCTGAGCTCAGAGTCTACGGTAAATCTTAAGAACTACCCTTTTAAAAGAAACGGTCTGCGTTCAAGCTCATTAGACAACATCAAAATGCGCGGCGGAGGTAACCAGTAGAGTTGAACGGAGGTGGTCTGCATCCTGGGTCAACACAAACATGCCGAATAAAGTTCGTACTTCGGGAAAATGGCTGTCCCTGTTGTGGAGTAGTACGTCTAGAATAGCCGAAATTGTCGGGTCCGTTGTGCGTTGTTTGGCATTTTGCTTACTGCATGAACACGAGGACCCTAATGGGAGAGGTGACATTACTAGTAAATGGTTTAGAATGACGATCTGAAAGGAAAACCACATCCGGCTATTCTTCGTAAACTTCGGTTTTCTACTGCTACTTGTCAGAACGGTCTTCATGAATTTTGTTTGACCAAGGTAAAATGGTATGAACAAGCTCAATTATTTGGATTCACACAGCATACAGGGAGATGTTAACTAAGATGTCGTATAGTTTCGCAGCCAATAAAATAGATTCCCAAAAAAGCAACTAGTAAATCACGAAACTAACTCTCCCGTATGGCGCGTGGCCCGATCGATATTGAGCCATACGTGAGTAAAAGTTGTATCTGCATATCAGCCGTCCAGAGTTGGAAACTGTTGATGGTGTGAGGAAAGTTGAGAATTTTGATGAGGGCTTTGTCCCGTAAATGAAGCTAATCCATGTTGAATACCCATGAAGCTCTCTACGGCTATTTCATCCTTATTGGAAATCGTCAGCAGTGCACATGTTACAAAACTCCAGAGACTGTGGGACCTGCAACCTCCAGGTTAATAGTTTGAAATCCTAGACACTCAAGGAACTTGTCAACAATTATGACCAGGTGATGCGGAATCCATGCTCGAAGGATGAATGGCACTATATCCTGTCTAAGTGAGAACTAATCACACTGCCGTTCAGCGACAAGTGGACGAACGGTTGTGTTCACCACTCGACTGTAAAACCACACGCTCGGAAATATCTGAGTTTTGTGAGTCGCGCACTGCTGGTGATTCCCACCAAGGAGGAAACAGCAGTACACTGCTTCTTGCCTTTTCAGTATGTACTGGTTATATTTACAGGACGAAATCTCCAATGGAGCCGGAAATGTTGGAGACAAACTTAAATGTTCCTTGACGATAATACTTGTCGAGAAATCAGTAACGAAGTCTTTGGTTAGTCCAATTACAGAATCAGTTACCTCAGGAGAATGGATAGAGTCTGGCAGTGGTGCATAGTCCCCGCTCTTAATTTTACGGCACAACCGGTAGAGATTCATGTGTTCACCGTAGAATGGAGACTGGAGTGCGGCCATCTCGTACAGTAAACAACCAAGGGACCAAATATCCGAAGCGAAATCGTATCCATTCTCATCGATCCGTTCCGGAGACATATAATATGGCGTTCCAACTGCAAGGAAAATCAGGTGATATAAACGTCAGAAGTATACCTATCCGTTTATGGTTGCCTTTATTCTGTTGTAATAAAACCTACCATGTCCTTCTGGGGGTACGTTTTATCTGACAGAACGAAGTCAGTCATAAAGCATCGCACGAAGCCTACTGGCCTCCGGTTGTTCCAAAATGAACATTACATTGAACTAATGATGATAAGTCAGGCCTCCTTCTCAAGTGCTCGGGACGGATGCTGTGGGCATCTTGGTTACTGGCAACAAAAATGCTCCGAAAGGCAACAGCTAGTATCAACTCACCGTAGTTTACACCCGCCAAATCTCGCTTTAGGATAAGTCGTCCTCCTAACTGCATAAAATGCTACAGATTTCGATCCAATCTTGGCTCCATTAGCATAGGCCGGGGATTTTAGCCGATGCAGGGAGTGTTCTCTTGGCAGGATAACCTGCAGACAGGGATATGCCACATCGGAATTGACAGTGTTCAGCCACCTTGATGCAAAGGTCAATCTTGGCTGGGCTTTGAAGCAATGACAGCTTTGTTTATATCAGCCCATGGGCTTGCAAACTAATGATGGTCTGCTTTGGGGATTCAATTAGACCCTGATACTAAACCGAGTGACGCAACAGACATGCCATAAACTGTCGTTACATCGGCATCTATGGGCTTTGGTATTTTGTTTTTCTTCAACCATCTAGCACACTACTTCCGGCAGTGAGTGAGTCTCAGCGGAGTGAAACGCTAGCAAACCTGCCTGCTCCTTTGCTTTCTTTCATCTACTAAACAAGGAGTGTCTGAACGTTCTGACTGTACATGCACGCCAACAATCGGCGAGCTACTGTGAGAGGGCATGCTTAATCCGAATGATCTGAGCAATTGCAAGGTGCTTGAATTCGAATACATATGACTTATCCGCCCAGTTGCCAACTTCATCATGTCTTATCACCACTATATCGCTGCCTTGCCATTTTCCTCTGCGTCCGTACAAAATAAAACAAGGCATCAGAATTCGTTGGCGGAATTTCCATTATCAGCATTCAAAGACGTCGATTCTTTGGAAGAATTCGGTACAAATTTGCACTGTATGTGCCGGGCAAAAAAAGAAGCTATAATGGTAGCTGGAATACCACAATTGCTGTTGAGATGAATGTGAGGAGTTTTGACAATCATAAATTATCATTTTCACGGCCTGTCAAGGAACAAGATGACCTTATTTCAACCACCTGATGGTGGTGTGATAAACTCCTTTATATAATTCTTTAGGACTTTGTTCTCTCAAAGTGGTCTGATTACTCGATGTGCATCAGTCAACAGAACCATCCATTTAAGATACCGTACGATTTTGTAAACTTGCTTGAGATAGCCTTGGTCCAGATTGAGTGAGACTGGATGAGACCGCCATTTCAACAATACGGGTTTAATCCCCACATGAGGGCATCCGCAATACGCTGAAGGCCCACATCTTAATGATCTCTACACTGGTTGTCTCGGGACTAAATTTTCCAAACTTTTTAACCCTTTCCATCGGCACTTTTTCTAAAACCTCATGATGCCATTATAATGAGGATCAACTGTACGATAATCGATGAATCAATGTGTCAGTATGATCCTTCCTGTCGCAACAAGAATCTGAACAAATATTTTGCTTTCCACAACCAATACTTAACCAGCGTCGTATTTCTGCTGCCATTAAGGAACGTTTGCTCTGATCTACCTGATATCGTAGTACGGTTTACCACAAATTGTTTGTGAGAGGGCACAGAACCCGAAACGCAACATCCTATTCTGTGTAAAACCGTATTTGGCACATTGCTCTGAGTGGTTCAAACATATTTTGGTGAGCGAAAGGCAACCAAAACCAAAAAACTGCATGTACCGTCTAGCCTGAGCTTGACCCGTAAACAGCGGACACGAGCCGCATCGATACCAAGGTACTGCCCGATTGTTACTTCTAACAGATCCGGGAGAATATCTACGAAACTCACAGATACGTTTGCCAATGAAAACTTTTCCGAAACTACTTTGTTCAAAACATTGTTTACCCGTTGAAGAAGACCTTATGACTCACCAAGTGAATGCGCCACCGTCGTTTTCGAGCTGAAATATCGACCCAATCCCAAATCACCCAACTTGACTTGTCCACGGGCGTTGATGAAGACGTTGGCGGGTTTGATATCTGCTCAAAAAGGGGAGTAAATTGGTTCATATAGTTCTGTTGTTGAATGAGATATCAAACGATAGGGATAGAACTGACAATAACTGATATTGTTCTCTGGGAAGGAAGAGGTACTCTTTCTGGTACAACTATCGGTGCTCACGCAGAAATCAAGTTCAACTGAAACGTCAGACATGTAACAGTGGCTAACAAAACGACTTCAAGGTCTCTGTCAAATTAGAAAGACCTAATCTAGTCGAATAGGATGGAGTTTTCACTGTCAACAAATCCAATGCCATGGCTCATATGCAGTTTTTTATACATCGGCCAAAGCATACTTCCCGAAGCCTTCTGTTTTTTCTCGGTACCAATGAGTAATAAATCATATTCGTGGTTGTCACCTTTTATTATAGATGCTTCTTTCTCGATCCTCGACCGTAAGTTGAACTGGTAAAGCTGTATGGATAGTCAACAAGCGTATAAACAACGGACAAACCTTTCAGACAACGCACTACCTGCCGTTTCCGATGAACAACTGTGTACGTCCAAGCCTATCGGTAAGGGAACAAGGCTTGCCAGCCAACGACTTTGAGGAATACAAGAACCAGGCTTTGCTGTTGCATTTACTTCTTGGATGACCGACGTCAGCTTATGATCATGTTTGGTTGGAACCAGATGGCAGCTACGCAACCCAGAGCTACCGGGGGTTACATCCTTAGCAGAGATTTTTTCGAAGAACGACCACTCTTCTGAAGCGCTTACAAAACTGTTTCACTGAACCGCAATTTGACATGTGGCATCACCGAACAAGTACCGCCACGCAAGAGGAACAAAACCCTACTAATGTGCATTGATCTCTGTATGGAGGACTACTAAATGTGTTTCTCAGTAACTGTGATCTCGTAATTATGTGAGTGTTTCCACTCTTACCCGGTGGGTTTGTACTGACGAAATCTCATAGTATTATGGACCGTAGCCAAGTAACTGAAGGGTGTTTAGGTAGGCTAGTCATAGACAAATCTGGTTAGTGTTGCGAATTCCATAAGAATCTTGTTACTCTGTCAAATTACTTCTTCCTGAATGGTGTCGAAATTGAAGTCTGTTCCCTTCACAGAGAGGTTTACCGCAGGAGATCATGTGGAGGTGAGCCAGGACCCTTCACCGAAAATTTCTGACTACTGACAATTCAAAAGTAAGCAAACATGTCAAACCACTCACCTCGATGCATTATGCGCTTGGAGTGCATGTGCTCCAGACCACTGCATATCTGGACAAAATATTTCCATATTGTCTTCTCTGGAATCAGACGCTTCCGCTTTTTGAAATGCTGCAAAATTTGAAAATACAGGTGAAGGAATCACCGATTGCCATGAAGGCCGTTTTGATCAGCGTCTCAAGGACAACCATGGTTGTTGAGCATAGTCTAACTTGTTGTGGCTTATCGATTTTAGTCGTACATAGGAGAAATCTTTTGACTCTGATTGGATGCCGCGGTAGGATAGCTCTGATTTGAAGGATGGCAGTACCCGTCCGAGTGGTTGTCACAGACTGTAGGTACCTTGGTCCAGGTTTACATAAGCACACATGCAGCTTCTACCTCTCTAGCTTTTTGCCTCCATCAACTATCTGAACCAGTTGAATGGTGCTCATCTACTGACAAGGATTTATTTTGTTACTCTTATCAGCTTCATCTAGCATACAAGCAACGTTCGGAGTAAACTTGTTTCCCCTCCTAAATACTCCAGTCGAACTGTGTGGGACGAAACCGCAGTCAAATGGCTTCAGTATAGGGATCGTACTTTTCTATTGGAATGATTGAGTGGCCAGGGTGCTGCTGGGTGCCCGACTTGTCAGATACAGAGGAAAGAACCAAGAGCCAACCGGAGGAAAGCTGCGCATGTAAACACGCCAGAAATCATCATGTAAACAAATCTGTCGAACCACCAAAAGTAATTATTGGTCAAGGTCATCCATTGGCCACTGATGAGGGCATAGCCAGCAGAACTAACCACGCAGAAATTGTTGTTATGAGTAGTGCACTCGGCAGGTTGCCACACTCAATTTGAGTCTTTCTACAAGATATGCAACTCGACAGAGCTGCTGTCTGACACGGAAGTTCCGTTTGGCTACATGCGTGCCTCATGTTACCTGTCTGACGCAATGCGCATAATTAGCCCTGGATTTTTTCCATTCAAAGTCCTTCACCCAGTTGTCGTCCTGTATACGTGTCGTCAAACCTCATAACGCGATTCTTCGGCCCAATTGTTTGAATTATCATACAGAGCAGCAAAACGACGTTTTTTTTGCACATATGCCAAGGGTTTAAGTGGTTGACACCATTATGGAACAAGAGACTTGTGTGACCCGACACTGGCTAGCATAAAGCGTAAGTATATGGGATTTATCCGTCGAAGAAGTGGAAACTGTATATCAACAAGATCATCTTCTGTGTTTCTTACTCTGCCACTGCTTTAAGGCATTCCAAAAGTGCCAACAGAGTTTCTTTCTTGGAAGTACGGTTGCTTAGATGTCTGACCTCATGCCGGGGTGAGGACAGTCCAGTGGAAACGGTAAAGTGTAGTGTGTCTATAGCACGAGGGGCAAGGACTTACTCTTATCATGTGTGAAAGATCCCCGGCATCCGCGAGTTCGAGCACAATGATCAGTTCGTTGTTCTCAATGAACGACGCCAAGTAGCTGATAACATTGGGATGATTGAGTTTCTTTTATATAGAAAATGGAACAAATTGACATGTAAGTCTAATGTAAGGTTCATGTGTTTATCACATTCAATCGGTCATGTTTAGCGGCTCTTTTCAGTTGAAAGCACTTTAAGCGACAAAAATGGCAAAAGGAAAACACGGTGCCGGACAGTAATGGGACTGGCTGTTAAGTGTGAGCAAGGTGACTTTGCGGTAGTCTGAATATAACCAAGCAGGCCGGTCATAAAGCGTCGGCTGAAGTTGTCAACTTATGCGTCTGGTTATTTCGAATAGCTGCATCAACAATTTTCACGCCTTCTGATCACACATTCAGTTCTAACCAAAGAACTAGGGAGTGACCGATAATTTCGATAGTTCAAAGGGTGAGCAACATGTGGTTCAGACAACAGTTCCAAATCGAAAATTCTCACCGAAACCCTGACGTACTTACCTTAAGCAAGTCTATTTCTTGTATGCAGTCGTTACGCGCCTTGGCATCCGTCATCTCAAATATCTGGAAAGAGGGGGCAGAAGTTGCAGCCAAATGTGCAGTAGACATGTTTTTAAACATAAAGTAAAACGAAGTTACATGACAACACCGAACTATACACTGGTAGGTAGATGTCGTCAAACCAGTGTTCGTCTCCTATTACATAACTTTGAATGGGCCCTCTTTTGACAACAAAAAGCATTGACTAGTCTATGTGCAACAATCTCTGACTGACACGGTTCTAATCGCACAAATTTCAAAGCCGATCACTTCGGTTGACATATTTGCATGGTTCACATTCCTATCGGAGAAGGTAAAGTCGAATGAGACTTGTAGAATGAGACTGCTTAGTTCCATGAGATACGCTGTCTCTCCCCCTCCAAAAAGATGGCGCAAACTCATGGTCAGTCACCACTGCGCTATCTTGCGTTTTTGTAGCTGGAATAGACATCAAGCGATTCGAAGAAACATCTACCTTAGTACCAGAGCACAATCGATCCCCTTCGCCTTCCACTCCCTTGTTGAGAGAACAAGACGGGAACTGCAGTTGGTCACTGCAAAGTAAAACAAAACAGCCGGGAAACATGCAGATGAAATATGCGGAAACTCTCCAATGTATACAAGTGTTCGGCTGATTAGGGCTTCTATGAGATGCTGTCCTTCGCCCTTCACCTCTGTGGAATGTTCGGGTGTTTACGTAGCTAGCCCCGACCTGGTTGTGAAACCTGTCTGTATTTGGAAACTCACTCTCGGTAACTAGGGCCATAAGTGTGCCATTAACATTCTCTTTACATCGTGTCAAAAGCTTGAAGAAAGCGGTACTGCTCAAGGAAATCTCGAATACCGCGGATTTTAGAACGAACTCCTAAGGCTACTTAAGCAACCTGTCAGGTTTTCAACCATGAAACATGTGTGTAAAGTGTGGCATTTTAACGAACAGAATGAGTCTGATCACGCAGTGACACACTTATGTGCATGCATAAGTTCCATACATCAACAGTTGTGTGAAATGAATGCTTCCCCGAAGTCTGGGCTTTGAAGGCCTTGAGCTCGCCCCCTTATTTATTCAGCATCCAGCTATAACCGGTTTTCTAAATGGGCGCACCTTGGGTTTCGTCCTGATTGCCCCCGTACATAGATTCTGTGATGGCATATGCATAAAAGATGCCTTTCATTCCGGCTGGACAATTTGACGCCTCCTCAAAACTACCTGTTTTGGGAAGCAATTTCTCTATCAGCGCAGATAAATTGGAATGAAGCACCCTTCTTGGAAGCAGATTCTTTGCAGATACAGATTGACTGAACTTTTCGCACCATTCAACTAGGCCGAACAGATTGGAGGCAAGAAAGGAAGCTGAAGGACTTTAACACATGGATCATCTTCATCCGGTCTGAGTTTCAACTGCCACAGTAAAAAACATTTTCGGTCTATCTACCAACATATATTGCGGAAACAATACTGAAATCAAGACCGAATCCTCTCATACAATCTTCCTAGACCCATCCATTGTTTATCACATCGGCGCCTATGGTTGTCTTGGTAACGTGAGAAACAAGTTTGCGGAGTGAAATCACCATGGATTTGTCTAAAATTATTTCACAATCTCGGGTTTATGTGCAACTATTTGTGGTGTGTTTTAAGTTGCGTGGTCGAACCACGATTTGTACGATTTAGCGACGAGACCATCCGTCGTAGGGCGTACGGAAAGATTCGAGTATTTCACAAGAAAATATTTCTAAGTACGTCTAACTTGGTCGAGCGCCTTGTTTCAAGCCTCCTGATTCAAGTTTTGCTCGGAGATGAAGCTTTTCGGACTCTGATACCTATGGAACGGATATGGAAAATTTTCCACCTCATGTTCACTCTGACCAGTGCTCAATTCGCAACGCAATGCGGTAAAAACGAGCAGAATATTGCTCAAACTTGGTTTTTTATAACAGAGTTTATTACCACGTCATCGCAAGAAAGTTAGAAGGGTTTCGACAGGCGGGAGATATCGAAATTCAATCCAGAAGCTAATTTTACAATTCACTAATTTAACATGGCTTGCGAAATCTCTGCCGCTCAAGCATGGTTCATGTCTTTGACCATCTTCACATCCGTTCTTCTTATGTAGGGTCTTACTTAGGGACTCCCTTCCCCCATAAACCAGGTTAGCGTGTAGTACAAACAATGTAGGGACCAATTTTGGGGACAGCTGATTAGTATTCACAGCCCCCAAATGTTCGTCTTCTCCGGCGTCCTGTTTAGGGTAGGGTGTAATGCGAATCAATAACATGAGGAACCGTTGCACGTAAATAACACCGAGCTGCCTGGATAGTGAAAGGAGAAAGAATTTAGCATTTCTGCCCACAGCTAACATGGTGTAATAGAACCACGCCAAATAAGGTGAATTATTACGCATTGATACCGTTGTCCTGGTAACCGTATACACAACAAGAAATGTACTTTTCATGTATATGTAGGACTATCCGTGCTTAGGATGCGACTATCAATGTTCGCGTGCAATCTGTCAACCTGTAGTAACAGCTCTAAGTCATCTGGATGAGCTTGAACCATCCATAAAAGCCCGAAAAATCATATAAAACGCAATTTTCCTAATTCAGTTGACCACAACAATCCCCCGAACTACTGTAAATTAGTGCAGAGTAAATTATTAAATGTAACAAGACGCATTTTTTTAAAAATTTATGCAAACTACTCATGGCTACACTAAGGCACCAAGGCTGCACCAAGACACTGCCAATTCTAAATGGAGATGATTTACCGATTTATCGTGGACGGTTTCTCACAGTCTAGTTTATCGCGAGCCAATCTATCGACTGACTAAATCGCCATGAATCAACTTAGACACTAACTCCTAATGAAGTTAGCTGTGCACACAAGTGAGAGCAACCGATGTAGCCAAGATTTTGTTCTGTATAGGAGTGACGCCTAGCATTTCTCGCGTAAATAATGGGAAACAAAGCGGTTTTTCTGCATACTGCAAAATACTCATGCAAAATACTCATGGCTACACTAAGGCACCAAGGCTGCACCAAGAAACTGCCAATTCTAAATGGAGATGATTTACCGATTTATCGTGGACGGTTTCTCACAGTCTAGTTTATCGCGAGCCAATCTATCGACTGACTAAATCGCCATGAATCAACTTAGACACTAACTCCTAATGAAGTTAGCTGTGCACACAAGTGAGAGCAACCGATGTAGCCAAGATTTTGTTCTGTATAGGAGTGACGCCTAGCAGTTCTCGCGTAAATAATGGGAAACGAAGCAGTTTTTCTGCATATACCTGTTTCGCAAAAGAAAAAATAGACGATGAAAGTACAACTCTCAAGGTTTTCTAGTACCAGTTCGCAAGGCTTGTGTCGTTGATAATTCCACACCGATTGGTACGAACCACGGTTTAATATATTCCATCGACAAGGTAAACATGCAACACAGTCGAGTTGGATGACCTGACTGGGTAGGACGTGGTGTTGCCACGTCAAACTATCCCCGGTTGTGAAAATGGATTTTCTCCCCGGTATTGTCAGTGTGTACAGAACCTTCAAATGTAAACCCTATTCTCGGATTGTTCCAACAACAAAAAATTTAGCCAAAATTGTTGAGGGCGCATTATGTAAATAATTGGACATGCAATGCAATTTACGATTTCGCTTGATGTCACGTGGTTTTTAGACCCAACCTTTCTCTGATGACCTAGTCTTAATGAACTCTTGATGAACTGCCAAGCGGTTAACTGCTCCACAATGCTCCTAAATACATGAGTTGATTGTTATTGAAAAGGCATCCATCATGTCCTGTTTGTGTTCCCAGATGTATCCAAATGGTCCACAGACTTTGTCGTTCACCGCGGCTCTGTGTGGCTATTCGCCTGCGTGTATGGCGAATTTGAGTCAGAAAATTTGACTACCGAGGACTAGTTAGGTTTTATTCCTAAACTGCTCTCAACCACCATGGAGGATCCCTCAAGTACCAGACTTATGTTAATCTGTTGCCCAGATGGCAAACTGTGGCTACTACCAAAATACTGCGGTGGTAAACATTGGAAAACCGGTGACCCTCAGAAGACTTGCGCCCGAGTCTGCTTTATCCGCGTGATGAGTATAAATCAGGACTAACCGCGCAGCAGTTGGCTTTTTCAAAACTAACCACAGCTTGCAGTGGTAACTTCCATAGGCTTGCCAATTATAAGGGTCACCAAAAATCATTTTGTTGAGCACAGAGTTTTTCTGGAGACAAACTGGCTCTCAACGAATTGATCCGGTGACAACTACTCACCATGATAATTTGATAGAATATCGTTTTGCGAGTTGAGATGACTGACTAGGGTAGCAGCTCGTTTTGACCTGAGGTCTTGCAGCTCTTAGTACAAATATCATACAATATCAGCACAAGCCAAACGGAGCATATACGGCTAGTTTTATTTAGAAGTTAGCTAGTCCTTTCTCAGGAGATAGTCGAAGGACAACAAAGCTTGTGTTGTATCAACCATAGGACCAAGCCACAACATGAAAGTGCACAACATTCTGCAGGATGACACCGAATAGACATGTGCTGGTAACCTTCACACGCTTCATAGCCACGTTTAGACCAGATGGCTTGTGGACAGCCCGCCAGACTGTGGCGAACTGTCCTTGACCAATGGATAATTGAATCGTGTAGTTCGCGAGTGTTTCATAAATGGGTGAATTTCCCGTATCAGTCTTTGTGATGACCGTACGCTGGGCTGGAGCACTTTTTACGCGGTTTGTTGGACGCGGTAGCATTGGTTACCATTCGAAATAGCATCCAAGCTTTGACGATACTACTGAAACAAGTAGGGAAACGCTGATGATATGGATGATGAAATGGCCAAAAGTGAAGAGCCCTGACTGATATGAGATAGAAGGAAAGGGTATTTTGGGGAGGCAAGTACATGTATAACGACCGGTCGTATCGAAGAGCATGACACCTGCACCAGCAAGGGGCTGGAGCAAGTGGATTCGGAAATGGCTAAATGAGCCAGGCGGTTCTCCACGCTGTTCGGAGTTGGTGTAACCAAAGCTAGCGCAACCAGTGCTTCGTTCCTAGCTGAAGCAATATGCGTTTTGCGGCATGGGACCAAAGGATTACCATAATATCCCAACACAAGATATACCGCGTCTGCACACCAAATGCGGAGGTATTATAACACGCCGGTTGGTTGTTGGAACTCGCCATTCTCCAAATGACCTTCATTATGGGATCGCTATTTTGTGAAACATAGTTTTCAATAGCCCAGGGGATCCAGAACCAGATAGCTTCGGTCGCATAGTCGAAGCAACAGAAGTGATTCTGGCGCACAACTGTTGTTATCTATGATGGACGTTTCATTCTATTCCGCTGTCAGTGTTTGTGACAGGACACCATCTTAGTAAAAACCTCTTCTCAATCCGCGTCTTGAGCGTTTGCATCTTCGTCCGATTGTCAGTGCTTTGATCCCCCTCAGAGTTCTGAATCTCTGCACCACTTTCTGCCATTCAAGCCAGGTTTGGTAACCATGGTGATCGGTTAACAAAACAAATATCTGGAAGATCTCTAATCAAAGGGCAGGGGCAGACTTGTGCAACACGGAAGAATTGTCATTGTTCCAAAACTGTACACTCCACTTTGGTCGTATGCACCTATACTTGGGCAACTTCAATGCAAAGACAAACGGAAGGTAGATTGAAAACCACCGTTTGACGGGGTGTTTTAAAATTCAAACCACCTTCACTTCCTAAAAACAACTCGAGTACAGAACTCATTCTTCACAAAAATAGCTATTCCGGATTACCTCAAACCGTTCTAAATTTGAGGTTTCGCCCGACCATGTATACTGCCAACAAACGAAGCTAGAATTCAAAACGTACATGAAAACTTTTCAGTTTAACCATGATAGATTTATATATGAATCTCAAGAACAAATGAAGTCATTAAACAAGTGTAATAGCAATACCGCAAACTGAAAAAAAGATGAGCTTCCACAAGCCACAAATTACTTCTCATGTTCTTTGTCTTGACTAGATTTGGGCGAGTAGAACCCTGTCTACTTCGCTTTAATTAGCAACCGGAGTGAAGAAACGAGGCTAAGTGGGTAACAAAACCACTTGAAACGCTTGCGTCTAACGGCTCCCGTGTTCTTCTGGTCTCGCGCATATTACAAATAACTGTTGAAGTTGTCGGTTGTTCTGTTTCTGGTTCAAGGTGTGTGATCAAAGGATATTTTCTGATTGATCACAGCGGGACTGAATGAATGAATCCACAGAATGTATCACATAACTAATCCCCTCCACTTGCTTCTCAGACAGTGGTTTCTTATAAAGATGTAGTGTTGTACTGATGGTTTCAAACGGAATAAGCAATGTCAGAAAGTTTCCTTCTTTGGAATCTTATCCGACTTGGTTTAATTATAAAGAGGGAGCACTGCAGTAATTCAAAAAACAAAATGAATCACAATCTGTGTAGGCCTTGTGTTTGAACAGCCGCCACTGAGAGAGCCGATTAACGGCAGACCACGTTATATTGCCCGCGTGACTGAGAGTTATTGGTGCATTACTCCATCCAACTGAAGGCTACTCTCATTGCTTTCCAGCTCGTAATGATCAAGTGGTAGTTTTCAGGACTCTCTCTTCGGAAGGACATGTGGGAATATGAACCTCCTGCGTTATTTATGATATGAGAGGACTACTGAAGATTCTCAATAGGCATAACAAGCTTGTGCAGCCTTTCTTAATTTTTCAGCATATGAGTCCTAATTCTATGCCCTGCTTCTATGATATATGCAAGCTACTTGCCGGGAGGATCAGTAGTATACAGCGCCCTCCAGTGGTGAAATAGCGCATAGATTTCATTTCGGTTTACATCGCCACGTAAGGCTCGATCACCGGTTTGAAAGTCACCTTGTCGCGCTTTATTATTTGTCTGTCTAAATGATTGTGTGAGAAGTGAAACATGGTCCGTTGATATTCAGCAAACTTCAAAGCCCCGCGCCCAACTGTGATTTCTCGCAGCTCACTTTATTCGGCCGACTGTTTGAAGTGTTTAAATAGCCCTCCCAGAACATAACATCGAACAGTACATTCCAGGCAATAAGCTTATTTGAACAGGCGTTCCTCGTGATATCTGAACCATATGCACACACAAAAACAAAGTTCCCGGCGCTGGACCTTGCACTGTCGATGTATCGTCGAAGGTCATACATTCGTTCACTAATATCGTCAATTTCACGAAAAGGAAATGGATTAACAGAGAAAGGTCCAAGTGGATCCACATTCAGACTATAGGGTACCAGGTTGTTAAGCTTCCATATGAAACTTTAAGCAAGACCAGATGAAACAAAAATTGATTTGAATGCGTTGAGGTTCCTTCCACATCATACTCTGCGGGCCTTTGTTTACTGGATCTCGGTAAAATTCAATTCAGTTCAATTCAATTCAATTCAGTTCAATTTATCAGCTATAACCCGTGTACCATAGGCACGTTGGTTCCAGCTGCTACAGTTTCGATCACCGGAAAACGGTATTGTGGGACGTACAACCAAGGCTTGGAGGCGAATGCATGTTCAGTTTGTTCGGAAATTGGGTAGCTACGCATTGAAGGCGATAGCTTTGACGCACAAGTGCCACTAAATGCGCGATTGGGCCATTTCTGCCAATTCCATTAATCACCGGTGATTTGAGTGCCGGGGTCTTAATCCAGGGAGGCGGCAGTTGCCCGCCCGACTAAGTTTACTGGTTAGTGTTTTCGTACTTCGTTGTCAGGTCATACACTGTCCACCTCTCGGTCGCTTCCACTCAGCACAAGGCTGGGCGAAGAGAGCTCTGCGAGGCAGGCGGTCTTCTGGCATGCGGACTACATGTCCTAACCAGCGCAGCCTATGAAACGTGAGTAATTCATCTACCGCGGGAGAGTTCCTTCGTCCTAAGACCGTCTGGCGTACCTCAGCATTACTAATATGATGTTCCCACCAGACCTTACCAATGCTTCGGAGACACCGATGATCAGCTGACATCTTCCGTATGTCCTCTGCGCGTAGGGGCCACGTCTCTGATCCATAAAGCAGTATAGATCGCACCACCGCAGTGTAAACTTTTCCCTTGACAGACAAACTCACGCCAAGTCGGCACCATAGGTGTCGGAGGTTGGTAAAAGCTGGCCTGGCTTTTCCGATTCGAGAAACAATCTGCTCTCCAGCCAGTCCACCGGAACTTATACAGCTGCCCAGGTAAACAAATTTATCTACCACGTTGATTGGCTCGCCTGCAAGCATGAGGTGTGGGTTTGATCCCACCCAGTCTTGTAGCAGCACTTTACGGTTTGCAGATGTGAAGCGCATGCCAAACCGTGCGGCAGCAGACATTTGCCTTGAACGCCAGTATAAGCAGCCGACTCCTGCCTCACTTCATCGGGTGAAGTAGAACTTCATTGGATATATTTGTCAGAAGTCTGAGCAGACTATTTTAACAGTGCTTGTTACCGTGGATTTTGTTGGACGCTTAGGACAATTCTACCTTTTAAGACCTCAAATTCAAGGTTCCGTTTGTCCTTGTCACTCCATCACTCCGTGCTGTATGCACATGATCAGACGCCTGGTAGACACCGTAACTATCGTCAAAACAGGTTATTATGGTCGAATGAAAAAGTATGCCCAAAATCGCTTCAGATATCCAAAGAAAATTTCAGGAATTTCTTCTTCCTCTCGTTTGATACCTCCGTCTGCATCCTTTATGAATTCAACCTTATAGTGATATAGAGTTTCTGAAACAACACCCTACTGCCACCAGTTGCAGATAAATTTGAGCACTGTGTATTTGAGTGCCTTTCTGTAAGTGTAGAGCAACCTCCAACAGGGCTGTAAAGAGTATGGTGAAAATTCCTGTGGAAAATGTGCAGTCTTTGCCCCAATAAATCTGATGTGAAGGCGCAATACAGGACCGTACTGAGGAAAGCCAGTAAAATTCTGGTCTACACCAGTGGCTATGGCGGTCATGGAGTATACCCGAGATGGTCGACATTTGTCCATTACTTTCTGAGCGGCGCAAAATAGTAGGCAACTTTTCCTCCACTGCCAGTGAAGCGAGTTAGACCAGTCACATTGCGGGGCACCGCTGATACAAAGACGAAGAATGCTTAGAAAAACCTGTCTGGCCTGACATCGGCGGAGCACCTCCAATATACCATCACAACACCCAACAAAATGCTTCCTGGGGGAGCATCGGAGCGGCGGCCAAGGGGCTTCTCAATACATCATACCCTGGTTTGTTTGCCTTGAGTTTCCTTAGCGGAAACTAGAGCACGTCAAGGGCAGAAGCGGGTAACACAAAACGGAATTTGATATTCTCGGACGTCCGCTAACAACATACCCTAAGGGCTTCCGTTCAGAGCTGTCCAACATCTGCTGACTCAACAAGAGTGAGCGCCACTCAGCAATAACACGCTGAACCACGCTGCAAACCAGTAAGCAACAATACCGACTCCTAAAACCAGGCATAAACTGTTGATACGTGGTAGTTTATCTCGAGAAGTATCGCGCAGAATGCTGCCTTAGTTCAGCTCGGCACTGGACACATCCTAACAGAAGCTCCATGGCGGAGAACATTTTTTGGTTTTCTGCAGCTGCGAGAGCATCTAGCTGATAGGAGTCACCAAACAAATGACATCTAGGGCATAGAGCAAAACGTACCATCTAATTTGATTGCAACTGCAACCGGATTAAATTGGCGAGGGGCATGGAAAATGTTGCCGACGTCGGTTGAGAAGCGGCAGGGTTAAAGCGCCAAGGACTGAGGCCTTTTATAACAAGGTCAAGATAGGACCCCCGACGGGCAGAACACTTCCGCCAATTACTCAACTGCCCAGACATCATTTGCACCTCCTTGAATCCATTTTTATCCGCGCTATCACGCAAAGATGACTGCATTTTTCCATCTCCCATGAAACATGCATCACAAAGCAGTTAGATGTCGTCCATAAATTGTTCCTGCCCATTGTGGATCCATAAGTATCCCAAATCAGCTTTGTTTCTGTTCCATTAAAATGGCAACAAGATGATGTGCGAGACAGTCAAAGCATCAGCCATCCAAGTACGGCCACATAAATACTTACCTTGCTCCAGCTAAATAACTGTGGGACTGGAAGGCACCTACACAACTGAAGTCATCACAGAGAGTGGCGTATTTGGGCATGCTATGTCAACCAGCCATCCATTTTTGGGAAAGTTGAGCAAGTCGAACACCAAGGTTTGGACAGAAAGACTAGCAATGTATCTATGAGCGTAGCACTAAGCAGAAAAAGACCTTCAATGCTAGCAAACCTAACAGAGTCGCAGTACCAAAGCCTCAATGTAAGTCTATGGAGAAAAACCGGATAACTTCATTCCAAGCCGCAGAATATGACAGGGATGTCCGGCAACAACAGTACTGACAAGTCCATAAAACCAACCCGAGGGGACAAGTATGAGCGTAACTGGATCATAATATCTGAAAACTCTACCTCAACCATAACAAGGCTAGTGACCTTTGAGGTGACGTTATTGGTGACATTATAACTGCATCAGTCCATATAAACCATTGCACCAAAGCCGTCCAAAAATGTTAGAAAGGTTTGCGCTTAAATAAAGAACGTCTTTTAGCGCGGAATAAAACCCAGGCTTTCAAGCCAGTTTCATGTAAATCAGCAGGCTGTTTGCTCATTTCAGCACAATAAATGCAAAATCTGGTCCTCTTGACTCAAAGACACCCGACTTCTTTGATTTTCTAACAGGGCTTCTGGATCCTATCTTTAAGGTGAGGTAGGCGTTATTCTGTTTTAAAATGATATAACAACGACAGTATGACCCACCGCTGCACTTAGATGGCGTGTATCGGAGATATTTCTAAAGCCAACTAATCCTGCCGTACGAGGCGGTAGTCTTAATATACAGCGAATAACGATAGTGCATTATAAGGCGTTCGAACGGGCCCTGTATAAAAGGAACAAGAGGCCATAAAATAAACATTGCTGTCTAGCTTTCTGCATAGAATGGTCTTGTCACGGCTAAAGCAGGCTTTGAGCTACCTTGTTACTATCAAGTCCAGTGCTTCTGGTTCTGAATATCAGATGGTGCTATTTGTACTTTGCCAGAAATAGGGTGAGATTAAACTATACACAGATCCTGCTACCAATCTACAGGTGTATAGCGCATTCGGATATCTAGGCCTACTCAACTGAGGTCAATACGTTGCTGTGGATATTGTACACGACGTGCCGCGTCAGATTACCAGCTAGACTGACGAGTTCCTTTGAATATAAGCAGGGCATAGAGCCGTGTGCCTTTGCATATCACATGACCTTTTGTCAGTAAGTCTCTGACTGCGCGCGCATGCTTCTGACTTTATTACGCGTCATGTTGTCACACCTCTGTAGCTAGAATGCACTGTTGCTGTTTCTGAAAGAAGCACGCTGCATATTTACACTGTCTGTTTGACTTTTTCTGCCCGCTTGGATTGTTACTTGCTCACTTTATCACTAGTAATCGAATTTTGGATGTACTATTATTTTATTTTATAAATAGGTCCGCACATAGGTAAGGTCTATTCCGACTGCCAATTCTGCGTTTACCACCCTGAGTTTAGAGGTTGGCTTCTCTTCAATGCGGACTTAAACGTCAACATTCTTCCACTCAGCTCCGGCAACAAGGCCAACAAGTTCGTAACCCACTAGCATACAACAAATGTGGCACTGATGAAGACGACGCTCATGAACCCAACTCCGGACGCCCTCGTCGGCACCGAAGCCCTGTTATCCATCTTAGACATTGATTCTCTACATAACTTTAATGCCTGGCTTAGTATGCATCAAACTTGACCGAATACACCGGTTACTAGTTATCTGTTCATGGATTTTGCTGAAACTCTGCTGGTCAGTCTCGTTTGCTTAGAGCAAATCAGCCATACTACTTAGGGAACCAGGAAAAATGCGTTCCTGGTTTTTCTTCTAAAAAACGCTTGAGGTTGCAGCCAGCAAAGATGCTGGGCTTATGTTGCTCCAAGCCTGGTGCAGTTGTAAGTCAAATTTAAGTAATAAAGCGTTAACAACGCTGACAAACTGTGTGAAATCGTGCTATTCGGCTACCTAAGCCCGAATTCAGACGTGTCATAAGGAACCAGACAACAGTATTCCGCGCATCTAAGTGTGTCAGAGGTACTACAGATAACAATTGCTGTCCACTCACGTTGTGAGTAGGCTTGGCTCGCCAAAATAACAGTTATTGATTTGTCGGTATATGGGTAGCTCGGGTGTGTTTACTGTTGGTTGACCAGATGGTAGTTGATCTGTTCGCCAAGCTTGGCAATTGGTTTGCAAACGTTTCGTCCCCAGTCGAGGAAACATCGTCAGTGCGCAGTTGAGTGGGTCTGATGCACTGAGTGGGTCTGCGCACTGACGGTGTCTCCTCAACTGGGGACGAAACGTTTGCAAACTAATTGCCAAGCTCGGCGAACAGATCAACGACCATCTGATCAACCAACACCAAAAGAACAGTGAGTATACCAAGGCTCGTATATCACAAAAACCCTACCTGAACAACCTCAACGGCGTTGTCTTCCTAGACAACGGATTTGATAACATGGCTACTGCTTTTGAACGTATTTGTCATCATCCCAATCTGGTTTGCGGAGAAAAGCCAAATGGCCCATTTAAGACAAGAAGGTACCCCAATTCTCGTCAGTAAAGTGAGTAAGGATTTCAAAACTCTAGAGTCCTAATTCCGTCAAGCTTTTGGCTGAGGAATATGAGCCGTCGTTCTATTGCAGTCTTAATCCGCGCCGCCTCATACCCATAAAAATGAGGTTAACTGGAAGCAATAGTCAAAAAACCCACTTACATTCAATAGCATCGGCTTTCCGAGGAGCTATCGGTTTTCCATTAAATACGGCTATAAATGATCCAAGTCTGGCATCCGTTACATACTTCTAGAGCCAAGCGGGCGCCAGTCTTTCTAAACTCCCATTTAACTTAGGATATGCAATCGTCTTGCGCAACTAGAATGCAAGCTGCAAGTTGTTGTGAATTGATCGGGTGCGTGCCTGTATTATATATATATATATATATATATACCACGCGTTTGGATTATGGGAGGCTATATGTTTTAGAAAGGGCTGCTTAAAAGTTTTGAAGCTTTATTGGCCAAAAGACTCAGTAGTCAGACTTTATTCACAATGATCCGGATGACATTTTATCCTCCATCCACAATGAACTTAAATATTTCTCTCGTGATTGCCAAAATCTTAGAGAACAAATAGAGCTAAGTATCACCTATAGCATCTAAAATTGTGTTGTTGCGCCTCCTTTGGTTATATTCTTATGCTTCCATATTTATCGGACCAGTACACGGCTACCAGTTGATAAGTTACCATTTCGAGCCTCTCTAGCTGGTATTTGGCAGGACTTGTGTGCATCAGTCTACTGACGTTTTTTATTACGCTTTTCAGCGACCTGAACGTGAAGTGTGCAAGCAACAACAGTTAAGCAGTCAGCTTGCAACTACTCCCACAATTAAAAATTACAATTTTGAACACCATGAAGCATAGCCGTAAAAGGCACAGTAATAGCCCCCGTCAATCCGTTGGCACCAGCCAACAGGTACCGTAAGTGTTTCTAAGAAAACCTTTGATTGCCAGGTGACATATAGCGTTTTGGCTCTGGTTTATTTGGAGCCTTTACCAATTGCAAGTGTTTAATCTAGGCTCATCAACATCATTTAAAACAGTGTTGGCACTTGATGGCATTTGTTTGCACTTCTGACGGACCGCAACCATTCTGACAAGGATAACGTTGTAGCAGCCGACGTAGCAAGGGTAACATGGGTCACCATATTCAAACTTAGGACCAGCCTCGACACCGCCCTTTACATCACCCAACACCAGTCCGGCTAACTCTGCAAGGACTATGCATCAAACCTCCCGCAACTAATGCCTCCATCTGCGGAACACATGCTGCGAGATTTAACCTTGGTCCACCGTCAGCTTGTTCTACTGACTTTGCACCACAGCCTTATATCTGATGCATCACACTTTATTGGCAATCCTGACATCCATGCCACTGATAAGTTTATTCCTGATAGACATAATTGACTTGGAATGTAATAAAATTAGACAATTATCTGATTTACCGGGAAAAGAATGTCAACACTGCGCTGTGGTTCAAATTGAACATTTTCAATACCCCCACGCGCAACTATTGTTTGTATCGATGTTGTCCAGAAATATAGCGTTCTTCTTCTTACCGTTAGCAAACGAACCTGCCTAATGGTCTAAGATTAGTACCAAAATGGCCACCTTGTCAACCTAGCAAGTATTTATCGAACGTTGTCAGCTCCATGACACACTGCTTAGCACGGCAAGCAACGAGCTAAATAAATGAATTGAAAGCACTTCTGTACCATACACGTGCAGACCAGTAAGGCTGACGTCGCGATAACATAACACACGTGGTTCCAAAGAGGGTCAAGTTGATTCTGAAAGGCATCAAAAGGCCTTCCCAGGATTTAACGATGCAACAATGGCGTTGAAGTTTTAAATCTTCAGAAAGATTCTGGCACGATGTTCCCTTTGTTGAGGTGCAGCACTTTTGCATACATGGGTTGTACGACCTTACATCCTCTGCATAAACTAATAATTGTTCAGTCAACTCTGAAATATACCATAATTATATACTACTTATTTGAAAATTACCTGCGGCCAGATGAAAAGGTTACTAAAATTAGGCCGGTTTTTATCAACGCCCTGTTAGCAATCGGAAAATGGTGCACCCAAACACTGAAGTTATAACTTTCAAGGCCGTACATTCACTTGCAACAGTTGTCTTAAACATGTTGTTATCTTCATCTTGGAGGCACAGTAGATGCGACTAGTCAACTCATAGACCAGTCTATGTTGCGTTAGAAACTGTTGAACCACTGTCTAACGCGCCACTATATCGAGAGTACCGCAACGTAATACAGACTTTAGACCCCACCGTCATCATCGAAAGAGCAGTTTGTGGCAAGTCAGAGCGGGTGTTTATGAATTCTTGGCTGCCAAAAAGTATGGAATTAAGGGCCACCAGAGGTGACACAGACTATTACTGGTTCTAAAGTGTGCCTTATCTGCATCCATGGCTCCTTCTTTGGGGTTATTTTTCATGCTAATTTTGTTCGGTAATAAGATTCTATCTGTGGGACTAGCCGATTTTTTAGCTACCAGAGGACATCTATTGGGGGACTAGTGCTTTCGCATGCTAACTGCTGATCTAAGTTGGTATTTTAGTTGATTTTTGGGCTGTAATGCCACAATATACATTTGTAGAATCACGCTGGTACATGGGTTGGCTTGTTCGTACAGACCCGTCTTCGTCGACGAGCCAAATACGCAGTAAGTTGGCCGTAAGACTGGATAAGATATTGCACCAACAAGCTCCGTTTAATAGTTACCAGCCACTGAAGACAACTCAGTACAATTGAGTGGCATGATGTGCAACCATACTTTGAAAAGGGGCTTAGTCGCCGGTTCAGGGTGGTTGAGGCTAAAGGGTCCCACCTAGTCAGCGTCTTATTTAGCATCTGAGAGACGTCCTTCTTAGGTCACGGACACAGGTTTTAGTGTGTTTCTTAAAACCGGCAGCCGTGCGCAGTTAAAAAAAGACCTGACTTATCGTAGATTTAACTTATGTAGGCTTCGTGACAATCACTGTTATCTGTTATCTGGTTCCCTCTGCTTGAATTTTCGCAAGGACATTGTACCTGAAGGTGACCACACTTGCTCGTAATGAAGTGTGACATTTGGTAAAACATTTTGTGGTCTGTGTAGGTTTGTATGTTGAAAGTACACCATCTTGCGAAAATTGAGTTCTCATCTGTTTGCTCGAATCACGCAACCAGTTCGTCAACTGATTTTAGCGGTCATTTCGGCGCGGCACATTTTGATGACTGGTGTCTTTGTCAACGTTGATACTGTCCGATTGAGCAGGTCACATTTCTCCAACTTTCAAGGTATAATATCCAACAGACACCCTGAGTAGGCTGAAATCAGACGCGCGTTCATATGACAGCAAATGTAGTCCAGAGAATTCTCACCAGAGCCCTCGGAAAAGCCAAACGCTTTCAGCATTGGATAGATCACGCTGGAATTGCAACCAGTCGTGACCGAAAAACCAGCGTCGTAGGAGAATGGAGCCACTATAAGCTCACGTTTCCAGCCTGCCTAGTTACGAGTTATTAAGGGCGACTGAATGCGACTAAGTCGAATCGGTGTAGGTATTCATAAGCAATATTCGTAAATAAATTTAAAACATTCCTTCATAAACAAGGTACCTATCTACCTTTACTGCTTTGATCGCTACGTTCAAAGAGCCTGATTTATCCACAGAATGTGGATACCTTGCTCGGTATACCGTGCTGAACTGGCCTGTACCGATTACTTGATAGTCAGCGAAGTCACCCAAAGTAATCCGGCTGTCCTCTGCTTCGCTCCAAGGTTGGCCTCCATTGACACATTCATAGTAACATATGAACTTTGATAATACCGCACTGCTGCCAAAATTTGTTTCAACTCTTCGGTTTCCACCGTGTTCTTGAAAAAGACACGTTGTCCTTCTGCACAAAAGCGGGAGGTTCGGATCCATCTTTATGGTGGTAGGCTGACTCCGAATACGTTCTTCGTTGCATTTAGGCATTTGGTATTCTGGCTGAATTTCGTAATGGGCTCCACTCATATGTGGCATATATACTCCATCTGCAGAAATCACAACTTCACGTTCTGCAACAGGTATAAAGTCCAACACTTGATCAATTGTTGTCATTTCACGATATATAGGTGGCAATAAAACGCCTTACACTTAGTTTTGACTGATATTTCACGACCTCTAACAAAATCGTGAGCTTCGTAACACACGATATCACATAACAGCGATCAGCTGATTATTTTTGAAAACCGGCCACTCGTGAGGCTAAACAAAATTGATTCAGTAAAACAAATTATCGTTCCAACTTGGGTTACTTAAATGATCAAGGATATCTTCGAATATACCATGACAGAAATTTGCTGAGTTGGCCTATTTATTATTTAGCTGCAGTTAGCTAGGGCAAGAGGTGTGGATGGGTCCATAAATATCATGGTAACTCAGTAGCCCATATTGCATCCAGTTCGGTAGATCTTCAAGGACAGTTCTGCTGGATTATGAGTTCTCCTAATGTCAGACGTCCACAGATTGAGCATTCGAGCCACCAAAGTACAACTACACCATCCAGAGTCACTGAAATCGCAATTCAGGCCGAGTGAGTTGTATGTAGCAATTCCGATACTTTTCACTTATGAACACAGTGACCTCAGTTGGTAAAAGGCCATGTATGGTTGGAATGGTTCCCGAATTTCGACCTAATTGGAGTCGGTTTTATTGTTACATTTGGCTTCATCAGAGATTGTCGGCTCAGCGAATTCGTAATTTATACGCATTTGAATAAATGATGATCACCTGATAAAACTATGGATTTGTTCACAATAATTAACTGTCTGTCCTGCTAGTTCGTCTGAAATTTGTAAATACATGACCTGTTAAGTCCTGATAAATAGTTTGTTAGGAGTTTCCTCCTGAATTGAAGTCATCAGTTGAATCTAGCAGGATTGATTCTGCGTCGCTTTGGATAAAAGTTCCCACTGTCTGTTGCACCTCCACATGGCCGCTCACGATAATTACGTGCATGGCAAGTGATAAGTGTTGACATTTCAAGTGATATTCAGCCAACTATCGTCAAAACCACGCGTATGGAGGCTGATCAGCCTTTTCGCGAACGGTAAAAATGTTAAAACAAGTTCACAAGAGACCGGTTGTACTGGGAACTTTATGCAAAGCTTCAGGATGTAGCCCCGTTAGGTGTTCTGATTAGGACTGGTCTTGTTCTGCGTAAGCCTATAGTGGACCAATAGTTTAAGGAGAGTGACAGGTTTACAGAGAAGGTAGGTAGGGAGCGATGGTGGAATGCTGACCATCAGTGTCGTAATGAAAATGGAAGGATTTGGTGCTCAAATGAGTACACCTTAATTCGACTGCAGCGCAATGCGTCCACATCAACTAGTGGTAGTCAGACTAATAACAGTTACTAAAATTGCCATGATTTTGTAAACTTCAGGGGGATATCCTTGAATTTGCTTTGGTTAAAAATTATGATTTAAATTAGCTAGATCTTGT
>SJOL01006466.1:498439-674563 GCA_004794785.1 Opisthorchis felineus
CTCAAGACTCGATACTCATGGGGCCTTTCGTGTGAACAAGTAGACGGATGGACCAAGTTATCTCGGTCAGCTTTCGACTGCAGCGAACCCTACATATCAAATTAAATTCCTCGGACGCATTAGTGCGACGGAACTATTCAGGAGGGTCTCCGAGATGTACTGTCATTGTCGAAACACAGTGTCAAAGCTGTTTTGAATCTTCTTGAAATGTACGCATGCATACCCGTGATAAGTGTTACGTTTGCACAAATTATTCATCCACGGAACCATATATACGTATATACTGGATGCCTTAACTGCTGAGCTACGTTGATGAGCCCTGAGCGCACCAACTGAGCATTTGTCATTACATGGTCATCAGGTTGCCTTGTGCGATCACCCATTTGATGAAATCTACTGTCCCGCTTGATAAGTGAATAAATTGGAAATTTCGTTTGTTGATTTTCCAGTTCCTAGATGCCATGTACCGGTCTATCAGCTTTCATTTTGTAGCTCCTGTTACATCAGGTGGTAACACCAACTGGCCGCTACTCTGTCGAATCGAATATCGCTACAGCGTGAAGATGCAGATGAGATGGACTTCAGGCGCACTCATTTCAGCAGCGAAATGAGCTATCCTTACTAGCAATCGAGGCTCCTTTAGCATCTTTGCTCGGGGATAGTCAAATGGTCTTTACAAGCGATTTACTGAAGCGTGGTTAAGCGGCCAAGCTCACCACAACCATTTTGCTACCATTTTTAGACCACATCATAAAAACGCAGACAACGAATGTCTGTTCAACGCAGATATGTTCTTCTGCGGAATGGATGAATGGGCAGCTTGATTCCTGTGATTGATTTACCACCAGTGTAACGGTGGATACTACTGACGAGGCATGCGAGTAGTATGTGGTTTTCTCGTAACTCCGCCTTGATCTAATGGAAGGTGGGATTTATCACGGAATTTGTGGAACTGCTTTGCAGTTTTTGCTTGCAATTGTGCAATAGTCAATGAATATCCAGGAGAGTTCAAGAAGACGCGTTCCAGAAGGAGACGGATATTCAGTTTTTGAAAACAATGTGCAAATGAGAGTTTGACTTTCCTGTCCAATAGTCTGTAACTGTTTAGTTAGCGTTTTCCGTAAGTACATCGGCGGTGAAGGCCTTTCTTCCTTACACCAGGGCACCGCCTAAATTGATGTGTGGACCGTGTGCAACCCCCGCTTCAGATGGCGGAAATTTGCCCATCGCCCGCACCATATGCAATGAAAACGAGCTTGTTTATGGCTCCAACGAACAGTCGGGGTGCGTGTGACCTACTTTTACTATAGTTGGAGGAAAATGCAGTTCAAAGAGCAGGTGTTACTTCCAAAGTGGATGCGTAAGCTTAGCACGCGGAGAATACACTCCCCGTCCGACTCATGTAACGCACTCATGGTTTAATTGCTCAACATCGCTTAACTTGCTCACTCAGTACAACTAATTAATGCGAAGGTTAGACATGGGTAGACGCTTTTTTTGGATGATAAGAGGCAAACTTAGATCGTCAGACATCGTCAAAGGTACCACTCAATCATTTGTCTGGAAAAAAACAACAACCTGAACACAATTTCCTTAAAGTCCCCAACAGGCCCCAACCCCTAGCGCGCAGTGAGACAAACGATCATGAGTGAGCTTCCTTGCTTGGGGCGGTCTTGTGTAAGTTGTTTTACGTGGAATGATAGCGGTGGGTGTCCGATTTGCTGGTCAAGTGATGGAGACTCGAAACCGTCCGCAAACATTGAGCTCGTTCCAGCACAAGAGTTGACTACTGATACCACGATGATAACCAAGATGTTGTAGCGGGCATCCAGTGGTGTTTGGGCCGACCGAAGGCTTGCAACAGGCTTGTTCACGTTCGTCCCCTACAGTGTGAAACGGTGCCAAGGGCTTGCCGGAAGCACTATATTTAGCTCAACATAAACAGTCTGTTGATTCCCTGCTGTGTGCATGTATTCAGTACGGCCTAGTGTTGTTTACTGGTTATTGACTCTCCTCGTTGTGTTCTTAGGGAAGTCTTAGTACCACTGTTCCTATCATGTTCAGTTTTTGATTGGTGTTTTAAAATGTCGCATCAGTCTTTCATCATACCGGCAATAGATCCTACCATTTCTGTTCATTGTAAATGATCTGCGCTGGAAAGCGAGCAGTCTGGGTAACAAGATTAGCATTGTTTTCTGACGTTATGAAACTGAGCTACAACCGTAGGCTGACACTCAGGTGTACTCTATTCAGGTCGTACGTGTTCTGCCCTTTAGAGCTAAGACGTGTCTGGTACGATTCCGTGCCAATATTTAGAATTACAATGCCATCTTCGCCATCGCTATTCTAGCTAAATACGTTTCATCATTTTCTTTGATTGTATTCATAGTACCCTCGATTCCTTATTACGTGAAGTATGGAGCCACTTAGCTCCAGGTACCTGTTTGTCATATATTGATCGTATACTAAGAAATAAATGGGTGAGCGCTTCCGGTAAACTGTGTTGTTTGTCTGTCTCCACTACAACTAGACTAGCGTCACCACCCGGTTGATCGGACCCGGTGACTTGGTTTTTTGTCACCCGAGCTTTTCGGGCACACCCACCCACGCAAGGCATACGGCTGCGATCGATTGAGCCTTGATTGGAAGGTTGAAAAAACTCCGGATAACCCTAACATAACCACAGAGGTGTGAATAATCCACCCGCCTATCACACCATCAGATCTAATTGTGTTACTCACACCTAGCCGCACTTCTGTTCTCAGATAAGAAAGAATTTCGACGAGCCAAAGCAACCTGTGTGTAGTCTGTTTTATTCATAACAAAGTACCACGGAATGATGAGACTAGGTCCCACGTACTAAGTAGTCACCCTACCTCTGAATATCAGGCCTCCTTCTTGTCTTATCAATTTTAATCCCGGCTTGTGAGACGGAGTGAGGGAGAAGCACATGGTTTGCGACCAGCTACGAGTGCTACCGATGATTTGAAACCCTCGACTGGAAAGGCGAACAGAATCAAAGATGACTCTTGCATGAGATTGGCTCCTAAAGTGACGACTTCTCAGACGGGTCAATTTTATTCCTCTTCTGAGGCACCCATAGATTGTTATTGGCATAGGGAGACTTGGGAATTTTTACCCCATAAGCTTCTCGGCATAGACTGGCCTCAGTGACAGGACGAAATCTCCACTACTCAATGTTTTATTATAGTAGTATGTTAACTTACCACCATACGAAACTCTTATCAATGTCAAACGGTATGCAATTCTCAGAAGTAATTTTCAAGCATGAATACCGTGCTTCTGCTGCCCAGCGCAATACATATTTGCTCTCTCTCTGAGTGATTCTGCACTGATTTAGCCACGATTATTAGCTTCCAATGACATCACTAGTCCAGTAACTTCAAAGGCAGTCAACAATCTACAGTTTCGCGAAATACACTCATTTGCAGACAAATTTGGTTTTGCGAGAGACTCACCTGGAACCCTGCTGAATCTCTCGTTTGTGGTGTTTCCAGGCAACTGAAGGTGCTGCACCAGGCCGTCTCATGTTTCAGTTTGGTACGATATTCGAGATATCGCGATACATGTATAAACATAATGCACTACTCCTAAGGTTGCTGAAGATTCTTCGACAGCCCACGACCGGCTTCGCCCTTCTTGGGGCTCATCAGGTAGGCGCAGTCCCCGAGTTTCCGTTTTATGGTCAAATCTGTTGTTTCATAAAAGTTTTCACTGAATGACCGTTTCCGGGCCTGGATCGGATGCGAATCGTTCAACAAAAAAAGACTTAGAGCACTACACCATAGCACTATTGTTAAGCCTGCTCCATACATCCAACATGGACGCAGTGCACTGGGTGCATACGATCATCACTTCAGGGCGGATTCTGAGCTTCTTCATTGATAACTTTATACACGGATGCTTTCACGTTCATCCGGGTTACAAGTCGGAATCGGCTACTCCTTACTGGGAACATTCTTAGCGTTGTTACGGACAGTAAATAGGCTTGTTTTACCCATCTACCCATTAATCAAACACCAATTCGTCCGTCCGCTTATGCATGAAAAAGACAAACGTCTTCGTACTTTGGGACGCCCATGACCATATTAATGCGATCAGAGTAGGCCAGTGTCGGGTTTGCATCCATCAGCCACCGTGACACCGGACCAATGCTTTCGTAGTGGAGGCGTGGTGTTGTGTCAGTGCATTTCTGCTTCAAAGACGGGCGGAAAAACAAAGTAGTTTGAAACGGAACACGATGCGACTCAGGGCTAAATAGGTACGACAGCCTAGAGCAATAGAATCACCTGGCCGATATGGACAAAATTTGAGTCACCAAGACTGAACATCCTGCGAAGATTTCCTGAAGAGAATTGATTAACTGCTAATGTTCAAAAGTTGTAAAAAAAAACACACAGGATCCCGGGTCTTGACTCAGCCGGTAAAATATTTCGTTCGATCCTCTGTCCCGCATACTGCTCCCATGCTTCCATGCATCTGTGCGAGTGTCCATCAAAAGCGGCGTTCTGTGTGACAGGGGGCTGTATTATGAAGTATACACAATATGGATAAACATTCTTTCGTAAAATGAAACGGTATTGACGGCAGACTTAGCTGAATAACCTAAACGAGACATTCGGCTGTGATTCATTTGAGTCGCTAGCTAACACGTTGCTTCTGCGTTGTAAATGAGCGCTTTTCTGCACAGGCCTACGTGATGGGCCCGAAAAGGGACAAAACTGGTAGTGCGCTGTCCGAAAGTTTTCATCAACATTTTTAAGTAATGACGTATCGGGACTGTGTGAAACAAGAGACTCAGCTGGGTTCCAGTTGAGTCTCTCGTCAAAACCAAATTAGTACGCAAATGAGTGTGTCTCGCTAATTTCGTGCAATTTCGGTTCAAGCGGAACATAAGGTTGACGGAAACTCGGGGAGTGCGCTTACCTAATGAGCCCCAAGAAGGGCGAAATTGGTCGTGGGCTGTCGAAGAATTTTCAGCAACCGTATGAGTAGTGTATTACGTCAGTTCAAACTATGTTTGGAATCTTTCAGAGGGGTTTAGTAAACAATCGGTGGATTTATTACTGGGCAACGTTTCGCTTTTGACACGAAGGCTTCGTCAGGCCAAGTGAGTAAGTAAGCAGGTTGATTGGGTTTTATGGCAGTCAGGGAAACAATCCGTGAGATTTCTTATGACTAGTCGATTTGATCACTGCTGGGTGTCAGTCTGATGCTCCTGTTTGTTGGTTAGTGGGGATGACTGACATTTACGATAGACTGGTTAGGGGGGAGTTGACTTCATGTTGAACCCGGATTTTGCGGCCTTGCTTTTACTGTCCAGAACACCTTAATGGAATATTCCTCTTGGGGTCGTTCACAGATTTTGTTGGCCTGTGTTCGTCGAGGGGTGCCGGGACAATTGGTTTGGGGTTGGGGGTTGGGGGTGATTAATTGGATCTTACTCCTCTTGGATTCTGTACTTTTAGACCCAGACCATTTTGCTGATAACTGCACACCACCTCATGTCATCTCTGCTGATCTAAAACCGCTCTCCACTCGCCTGCCAGTTCTACCGCCCTCTGTTCTATTCACTCTGGGATGCTTGGCGGTTTCCACCGCCTCGGCCACCAGTCGCTGTGGTGTGAATCTTAAACCCCGTCTCATAATGTCCACATTTTCCAAATCTATACTGTGCCCAGTGTCTAGTGCATGCCCTGCCATTGCCGAATCTTTGACTATCGCCTGATATTCATCTATGTTTCTCTGCGGTCTGTTAATGGATCGCTTATGCTCACCGATTCTGGTGTGCGATTCCCTGGCTGTCCGACCTATATAAACCTTCGTACAGTCGTTGCATTTTATTTTATCTACACAGTTCCTAGTCCTATCAACCTGACGAAGCTTTTGTGTCAAAAGCGAAACGTTGCCCAGCAATAAATCCACCGATTGTTTACCAAACCTCTCTGAAACGATGACTACCCAGTCGGTCCCAAACATTTTCCAATTGATGTTTGGATTCTGTTTTTGTGGTTGGGCGGTAGCCGGCCTTAGTACTGTCTTATGCAGGAAGCGGTCGGGAGGGATGTTAGAAACGGTGAGATGTCTGTTGCATGAACTATTGCAATTTCAGCAGTAGAGTTTTTTCCTCTCGGAAAACCATTAAAGAGTCACGAACAAAGAGGACATCATAGCGAGGTGACCTTGCACAACGCACAACTAAGCATAAAGTTGAAAACTGGGAGTAGGGCGTTGTGACCGAAAACAAATTATATTCATTCAGCCATCAGCAGTTACCGGGACGTTTATCATAGAAAAAATGAGGATGACGATCACATTCAAGTTTTTGTGTTGCCGTGACTTACATAGCGGGCACAAAAGTTCATGTTGCGTACAACTGCCGAACAGCTGTGCAGTGTTTCTCAGCTACTCAGCATAGAGTGGCTTCACTAATGGGACGAAATTTCAGCTGAGTAATGTGGATTAGTGATCTAGTCACCCACGTTAGGAGTGTGTTTAACAATCATTCCGTGGAAGATATCCTGCCAAGATTTACGTGAGGTTCAGTAAAAGACTGATTTCGTTCTAAACTGTTCACGCAGTTTGAATGACTGGGATTTTTAACTAAAATATGGATTTTGGTCTTGTTAGAAATCCCCTCGTTTCTTCAAATCTATTCTTAAGTTTGTACATCAATAGCTATCATAACAGAGGATTTGGTAAATAGTGTCTGAAGCAGTCTCCATTATTCTCATGTCTACATTCAAAGCCTGTTATTCTGGCAAAGATCAAATCAGTGATTTGTAGTTGACTAATAGAACTGTTTGCTCCGTTCATTATGAAGTTTGTCCCATGTCGACGCGATGAGCGTTTTTGTTCATCAGTCTGATGATCTGTGCAGTGCATCGGTCTGCTTTTTCCGCAGATTTCTGGATATTAACCCAGAAAACAACCAATTTATACCGAACTGTATTGTGTGATGAGTAGCCGGGGAATGCTCAATCGATTGCGTGTATGGCAAATACTTTCAGTTCTCGTGAGAATAAAACAATTCAATTTATTGATCTGTGAGCTGTGCTGGATCGCACTTCTCACTCATGCGCCACCATCATCTATCTTAAAATCACACACTCATCAAGAGCCTAAGTTAATCGATATCTGGTGTCCACTGTATCACCGGCAACAAACAAACTTGCGCCACAGACAAGCTTTTCTTGTTACGGTCCTGAGAGTTGCTTTTCGCCATTGGAAAATAGCGATCACTTCAGTGAAACTTCCTCAAGACGAATGATTCGACAGACATGTGAAAAAGGAACGATGAATCAATGAGTACTGAGCTACTTTTATTCAGCTCAAGGTTGGAAAAGATTAGATGTACCTTACTGTGATTGGTTGATATGACTCGTCTGTTTTTGGTCTAGTTAGGTATGTGCGCCAAGTTAGACTTAGACGTGACTCAGACGCGGACATTTATGGTCCTGGTGTACATGACTGTTTTTAAATGTGTTGTTTTGTTGTCTTAATCCCTCTTGGCGTTATGAACAACCTTTTGATGAAAAAAACAATCACGGTTTACCCTTGGTATGACAACACTTTTAACGCTTGTGCAAACTTTTCAGTATGCTGAATATCAGTTCGCAAGATGGGTAGCTCAGTCGAATAAATACTAGCATACGCCGGAGATTCTGAGGTCCCGTTAAGTCCTTCCTTATTTGCACTTGATGGTCATTGGAGAATGAACGGCAGCTACACCAATGGTTCACAGACAGTAACCTATTAGTGAATGTTGACGCGTATGTTTTGTGACTTAGACAAAATGGAATACAACAGAGTGGATTACAAGCCAATGGCGAATGAGTAAAACAGTAAGTTGTCTTAAATATTCAACAAAAGTCACTGATCGATTATGACATGAGGTGGCCTGGTGCAGCACATTCAACCGAAGAAGACAACTATAAACGAGGGATTCGACTGTATCCAGTCGGGTCTCCCATCGGAAGCAAATTCTTATGCAATTGAGAGTATCTAGCGAATTCTGTCCAATATAGGCTTAATTAGAACATAAGGTTGAGAAAACTTGGGGACCGCACCTTTTGGATGAGCCCCAAGGAGGGCCGTGATTTGTCGGAGAGCTTTCAGCAACCTTATGAGTGGTGTGTTACGTTTAAAGAATGGTTAGTTTTGGAAATCGAACAAAGCGTCACCAAATTGCAGCAGCCACTGCAATAATAGATGGTAGCGCGCTCTTTGAGTGACGCGCCAATGTTCTGGTTGACTGACAATGCCGGGTTTAGCGGCACTGTCAGGCCTTCACCGAACTGCAGCAATCGAAGCTCCGATAAATAATTTATGACATTTTCTATAGACAGTTACCCATTAAAAGCCACTTGTGAAGAGCGCATGATAGATATAACAAGTAATCCATATTTGTTCAGAAAACTAAATGGGTTAACAATCGTCACACTTTTCTTTAGTTCTGTTAATGTTCTGCAATGCGTTCGGTCATGCATATTCCACTAAACTTATCGAATTTTGTTAACAATTACCTTGTAAATAGTTCCGCAACTAGTCAGACTACAAGTAGGAAATTCGTGTATGGTCGTCGAAAAACTGATGCTCGTTCGGTGATTCGGATTCTTAAGTGAGGATGCACGAGAAACCTTGGAGCATGTCAACAAATCAAGTTCAAAAAAACAAGCGGAAATCTCATGTTGCCGAAGATTTATGGGCGATTGCCGCGAAAACTGGCACCCGTGAAGATGGTGGATTTCTCTGTCAGGAAGAGGCACTCTTCGTAGCTTGGGACTTATTTGGTGTGTTGTGTTCATCAACGCTAAACTTGATGGCCACTTCAGTTTCAACAGCAGATGGACTATTCGGAGAGCGATGCGAACACCAACTCAGCGAATCCATTTCGCCAAAAATGTAGCTTTTTCGCCTCAGTTATTTGGATAACTGGGTGGACCCAGAGTCGTGGCATTACACAGGAGGGCTGTCTGTAAGGTAGGGTATAGTAGCGTTTGCATGTTCTTCTGTTTGTTTGAGATTGAACTACTCATGAGTAGGTAAAATAACGCATTACCGAATGATACACACTCCCATCGTGAGCGTAGTGTGGGTTAACGGTTGGCGAAGGTTGCTGAGTGTTGTTGTCACATGCAGTGTTAACGAAGCAGTGTTGGGTGCTTGGTCATGAAATTCTTGTCATATCCTTTAACCACTCAGGAAACACAGAAGAACGAGGTCATCATTTCAAATACATCATACGCGGATGTAAAAGAGGTACTTTTGCACATGTATACACCAGGGGGACGTGACATGTCGGGTAAGTCCATAATAACTTGTTTTCATACTGCGATCAGTGTAGTTTTCCGGTTATTCAGAGAATGTGTTCGTCATTCAAAATAATCCTAATCAAAATCTCCTACTTGTAACTGGTTTCATACTATACTCGTTTTGATTAGCGCACCAGTGATATTCGAGCATAGGATTATTGTTGAATATAACGATCAATAGAAGTCGTGAGGCGCTGCAAAGTTTGGTCATACCTGTCAGGCTTTTGGCGTTACACAATTCAAGGATACAGAGTTGAAGTGTAGCCTGGCTGTCAGTGTCCCTTGAAGAATATCGTACCAACTGAAACATGAGGCGGCCTTTTATGCAACACATTCAGTTGAAGAATAACAATAACGAGAGATTCAGGTGGGATGCAGTCGGATCCCCCGTTAAAACCAAATTACTGTGAAAATAAGGGTAGTTCGCGACTTGTGTACAATTTAGCTTCAAGTATACTACAAGGATCACGGAGAATCGAGGACCGCGCCTACCTGATGAGCTCCAAGGAGAGTGAAACTGGTCGTGGGCTGTTGAAAAGTTTTCAGCAACTTTCCGGGTAGTGTTCCGCCAAGAAGATAAAACGTCTTGTTTCACAGTCCTGCTAATAAAGACTCAACACCTCGAATATTATAACTTCTCATGCTTGAATTCAAAAGTCCTTGTGAAATTCCGCACGTCCGGTTTAGCTTACGGATCCGAACACCCCATTTAAATATCAGTTTTCATTTCAATAAAATGTGACCCAGTAAAATCACTAAGCGCGTTGATCCATGGTGTTGCTCATCGGAAAATCTTTTTTGAAGGCAAACAGTGACGTAGCCAAAGAACAGCGAATAACAACAGCTGTGGCCGATTTTGAAGCACTCAGTCTCTCTAATATTTTGTTTGGTATGGTCGTAAACCAACATTTTCGAAGTGTTCACCTATAGCAAGCGCATAACATATGACATACTTTAGACAACACTGAATTCGACAACTAAAACGGACTGGTTCATTTGAGGGACTGAAGAGGTTTGTCGTAAGGTAGACCTGAGTTACGGGTCTACAGGTGTCTTCGTTGCATTCACAATTCTAGGAGTTGGCTTGTGGATGGCGTAGGAATAACTTTTTTCCACCAACTGGTGTCGTACGTCAGACATTATGCTACTTCGTGTTGGCTTCTGGTAACGTTTTGAGGAGATGTGTAACTGGAAAGCGTCCACTGGTGCTGACGATTTAGGTGAAATCACAGATACTGGTGGACTGGTAGGTAACATCGGTGGCGGAGTGATAGGATGATATCTGCCCCGAGGGCCGGGATTCCGATATAGGCCCCGATGAGTCCTGTCTTTATACTTGCAGATAATATTATCAGGAGCGTCAAATCGGTGGTCTTGTGGTCACCTGCAAATGGCAAGTACCTAATTATGCCATCTTACGACACTGTGTGGCGAGTTTCGGCTGCTAGGTTGCCTGTAAGTGAAACGCGATGAAATTCTATTGGGCTATTCTTTTTGTGTTTTTTTGTTCTTGAGGAGAATGTTGGTGGCTCAAGTAGCACAGATGGTCGTTGACTTGTTCGCTGAACTGGGCAATCTGATTCCATCACCAATCGAGGTGACATCATCAGTTTGCTGTTAGGGGTTGGAGTGGAGCGTAGCGCTGGGTCAGTGGTTGTGCACTGAGTAGTTGGACAGGTGTAGTAATATACGTGCTGCTTGCTGGGGCTGACTAGATCACGGTTGGTCAATCTGTTATCGTGTGTCCTGATTGGTCGGTGGTCAAGTGACCTTTGAGATTGGCCTCCCCTGCTCTTGGCCCCTGGCCGGTGTTCAACTGACCTCTATCATTCATCTCTCTGGGTTCCACTCTTTGACGTTTGTTGCTGTGACTCCAAGGGGTTTCCTGTTTCTTGGTTTGTTTATTCGATAGTTGGCTCACTTTTGAATACTCCCGATGAGGTATTGGTCCTTTGCCCGTAGTGGTGTGTAAATTGGATGTAGTTCAACGTGTCAGTTGATTGCTTCCGTGGTGGTGTACCGTGGTGTACCATACATCCAGAAGTTCCCTTTCGTGTTTCTACATTCCAAGATTTCTACGTTTTCCATATTGAATTTGTGACCTTTTCGGTCTTCTTGTTTGGAGATCAACGATAGAGAGTCATGTTTTCTGATTGCCGCGTTATGTTCAAGTCGTGTATATGTTTGTCCAACGGGGAACTTGTTGCAGCCGATTTGGTATATATTTGGTATATTTTTGGTATATTTTGGTATATATATTTGGTATATTTGGTATATTTGGTATATATTTGATTTTGTCAATGTCCTTTTGTTCTTGTGGCTGATATACCTTACGAGTGTTACTAGCCCCTTAGAACAGTCTACATACTTGGTCTAGTTCATAGACGATCGATCAGTAACCCCCCAACTAATTTTGGAATCGTCCTTCCCCACCTTCCTTTGTTTTGTTCACCACCTGGTGCGATACGTCCTTATTTTGAAGGCTTGTGTTTTTTCTTCCCATATCTGACCAGCGACGGGCGGAATATTACAAACTCACGTTTCTGCTTACTAGATTTTAGATCCACAAAGTTAATACGCTAATTCTACGCGGTCAGTCATTCGATGCTACTCTCCGAAATGACATATTCTGTTGAGCCTGTCCTGAACAAAAAACAGTGGTGATACCAGACTGCATCCTCATATGGGTGATCGACATTCATTTGTATTCGTTTCTTCCCTTAAAGGAAAGTTGACGTAACGGAGTTTGGAAATGCCCTTTGATTTTATTCAGGTATGCTTAGCTTACACCTTTAGCCACATCCCTTGCCAAACTCAAACTCCCAGTTTTTATCCCCGTCAGTTGAATCCGCCGAGAAGTTGCTTCCAATTTTGCACCGCTATCAGATAGACTCAATGGTCAGCTTGGCTGAAAGGACATTGGCCTTTCGGTTGACAGACAGCACGGCTCCAACATGCTTGCAGCTCGCTGACATCTATGGTCTTACTCGACTCAGACAAGCTGCCCTTGAATCCTGTGCTCGCCTTGATGCTGAACGACTCAGTCGGGTATTCCAACAGGTATCACTGAGTGCTGAACTACGCAACGAAATTCTCGAGTAAGTTCACCATGGTGGTTGGAAGTGGTATCGCTTCTACCTGATACAGGTGACAGGTATCCATCAACCGGGTCGATAGGCCGTGACTGAGATACATAACAGTGACCTGAAGGTTGAAAACACGCAGATTACCACTATTCTAGACCGCGTTCAGTTCAATGATTGACTCGATCTCTGTGAATGATGACGCAAAAATTAAGTAACAGTTGGTAGGGGCATTTAGAAAGTTGTTTAGCGGACAGCCTCATCACCACTAGGGGAATTCACAAGAGCAGCAGTGATAGAATGTGCATCATAAAACACAGGGTCAGGCTAGGTTTCAGTTCGCCTGCTGATACCACAATGACACAATAAGTGCAATAAATTAACTAATAGTCGTTGAACTGTAAAACCCTGTCACGCTACCCTAAAGAAGTTTGGGGAATGAGGCACCGCCAGATTATCCAAGCCTAGACAGGAGCAGTCGAGATGCCGGGGTTGAGTTCGACTTTCCGACTTTCGAACTGGAACCGTCGAGCTATCTGGACACAATATGGTGTAGTGTTAAATTCGTACTAGCCCCCTTCTTGGTGGATTGTGCCCATCGTTATTCTTTTTCGATAAACTGCAGTGAAAAAAGTATCCGAATGATGGTTTCCAGACGCTGTTAATCCGGGTTGATGATTAAGATTTTGCAACCCTCCACTGAACTGTGATGGAATAAAACCTGACCGACCACTAACAGTCTCTCTGCTGAATCGATGAGACCTATAAAATAGTTTATCACAAAAGTAATGGAAACTTAATAAGTTACACACACACACACACACACACACTGAAGGTCATATCTGCGAATGTCACAGTCGATCTATGGATACTGCCTGAGTAAACAAGACTCGGGAGTTGAAGTTTTTAGTTCTGTAAGCAAAGTCAATCTGCAAGATGATTCGAAAATGTCGTCACTCAAGGAGTTGGTCAACAAGGGATGATGATGATCATCATCAAAGACAGCAACGTCAGTGTTGACAGTGATAATTCAATGTCGCGCAAACGCAAAGTTCATCTTATTATATTTAAAGGCTTAGAGTGGAAAGAAGAGAAAAGAAGGGGCGTGAGAGGAGACCTAGTGCTGGCCTATCACAAGTATTTTGATGTGCTTACAAGTCCAAGCCCGCAATGAGATAATTTGGAAAGAAGGTGACTGCACGAAGGCCACTAACATCGATCAGACACCATCTCTTGCAGTGTCTAGGCTAGTGGAATCACGAGGGCCCCACGTGATCATGTGATGATAGCTCCGTGATTGATGGATGGGTGATGTTGTGTCCTTTCTGGGTGCAAGCTAACCATACTACTGATTAGCCGCTCGTGACCGAATGGTTTGGCCTTTAACTACTAGTCAAATCACCCAGGAGCTTCGTGAGATGCGTACTACTGATGACCCCCCCTCATGAGGATAAAAAAGTTGTACAGTGCTCCACGGCTTCTCAGCACTTACCAGAAGAAAACTCGATCATACAAATCATGCCTATCAATCACAAGAACGATCGGACGAAAAACTCTAATCAGCAGACGCAGTACGATTGGCGATTCACAAAAGCCTCCTAATGTTGTTATGGTATCTATCCAGTTGGACATTACGGGGCTTCGCCACTTTTCATGTTAACGGCGCCTTGAATGTAAGCACCGCAAGTTTCGTATATTTGATGTTGCTGATTTAACGGAAAAATACAAATTCGTCGAGTAGAAACTGAGTTGTTCATTCCTCCTTAGCTAGAAGTCTGGTACAAAATGTTCGTTCAAGAGAGACCCACCACTCTAGAGAGCCCAGAACGGTATTCTCATCCATTTAGAACTTCGCTAGATTCTCGCTAGATTGATTCCTTTTATCTAACAGAATCAATTCTGTAGTCCCCACGATAACCAACTTGATAGCATAATTGACCTTAGTTGACCTTAACTGACCTTAAATGTTACATCTATACACAGCTTGGCAGTACAGTATTTCTCTTTTGAATGACATGACCCGCAATCTGACATGTGGGCACTCCAGAAGTGAGGTTGCTTCACGCTACAGCTCTACTATGACTAATCATAGAAAACTTTTCGGTGCGTTATCCACAAAATATGCATCTCAGATAATCAGCCGATTTTAATATCAGTGGCATTGTGTAGAGGCACCGACACGGTGTTTACCGCGTATTTTTTCATGGGCGATGCCTTGATTTTTGAATACGTCAAAATCGTCAACGGAAAACTGTTGTAATTTAATGACAGATCACGAAGCCTTAGGAACTTCGCCGTTACCCACTGAATCGTACACGGCTGAGTCTGACTTAATCTCTTCCTCACTGTGCACTGTCTTTTCAGGCGGCGGGTCAATGTGTTGGAGAAGTGTCTGATAGATATACAGAACAGCTTCACTCACTCATGCACTCGTGTCGAGAGTCGGATGGAACGTGTGGCATCAAACCACTGTCCTGAACACAGCAGACCAATGGCTCCAGTCAACATCATTCCCTTCCAACTGAGCACGCGGGGTTCCCCACCTAACCAAGGCTCCGCAGATGGCCAGTCTCCAGGTGCTTCCGAGACTCCTGGAGGACAGCCATCGAGTGCGCAACACCGCATGGATGTTGCGGCTAGTATCCTACCCGCGGCTGCAGCTCTGGGTAATGTAACCATGAGGCCAGTCAATGATGGACAACAGCCATTGAGTTCCAGCCAATCAAATTTAACCAACGCCACACCCATTACGTCCGGTCAAACTACGGCCGTGTGTGAAAAGTGCGTGGATCAGCTGAAAAATCACGTGATCGAGCTCTGCAAACGTGGGCTGCACAAGATACCAATAATTATGTTGAAGAATTCCTGATCAGTATCACCCCTCCGAACACTCATCACCCAAGTTCTCGAACTAGTGACCAGCGATGACTGAATATATACCATAAGAGACATGTGATGGGCCGAGAGTTACTCATGACATTTCCGGTTTTACCTGCTCTGTCCTCCCATCAACCTTTGTACTTGATAGCGGTCGTTTATGAGATCCTGTATGGGACTACACATGAACAATGGAATTCACAATGCAGAACTACCACCGCAGCGTAAATACACTATTGTAGTGTTAGTGGTCTTTATTTAACAGACAATCGGTTGAATAAGAACAAAAAGAGTTAACGAAATATACTCATTTGCAAACAAATTTGGTTTTGCGAGAGACTCACCTGGAACTCAGCTGAATCTCTCGTCTATGGTGTTTCTAAGCGCCTACCGGATGAGCCCCAAGAAGGGCGAAACCGGTCGTGGGCTGTCGAAGAATTTTTAAGCAACCTTATGAGTAGTGCATTACGTCTAGACAAAAAGAGTTATTCAACGTGCAACTACGAGTCATATCAATGCGCGCATCTGCGTGCGCACCTTTTCTGCCGAGGCCGCCGTTCATAACTGTCTTGAATGAGCGGATTGATGTAGTGAGTATGTCTCATGGACAGCAAACTGTAACGCAGAATGAGGCTACCTTAACTGCTTGCAAGCTGATTCGAGAAGATCGGTGGCCGTGTGATTATTTGGAGAACTGTGGTCTTGGGAATCCGTTTGAGGTCTGGTGCCCGGGGAAATATCGTTCCCGCATGTAGTATCCCGGGATGATTTGTCTCAGCTATGCACTGTTCCTGTATGAAGTGACCGGCCACCATGGTCCATGTGTTTTGTAGGGTACATATTGCTTGACTTGCTTGACTGGAAAAAGTCGATGGATGCCGATTGCATCCACACTGTGGCTATGATCGACTACCGTCAATGTGTGCTGACAGATGTTAGTCACACAAAGGATTTACAGATAAAAGGTTGAAGGAAAAACAACACTGGCCTCCTTTACGTAACCGGAGGGTGGTGCGGACATGTAGAGAAGTGCGACCGTAGGCGCGCAATTATTGAACGGTATGGAGGGGTACGTTAAGTTTAACCTGAAGAGGAGAACAGACTAATATTCAACCTCATGTCTTGGTGTCAACGACGTCTTGGTTCTGTACTCACGACCTATGCGAAAAATACCACACAGATACAGAGTAATATGAACGTTGAAAATTGGGTGAAAAGAGAGCGGCATTGCAAATGGCTCATTGAACGTCTGGCTTTCTGCATGAGTGATGTCTTTCAAGGCATCTGAATGACAATGTGATTGAAGACTGGTTAAATCTGTGCGAGGCTTGGCTATCCAGTAGGCCGAATGGGAAACTGCTTCACGAAATTCACTCATCTGCATACTAATTTGGTTTTTCCAAGAGATACAACTCAATCCCAAGTGGACCTCTCGTTTCTAGTATTTCCCAACTGAATACGCTGCAAAAACGCTGCCTGGCGTTTCTTTTGGCTCAATATTCGAGACACCGCACTATATTTTTTGAAACGGCAGTACTCGCAAGGTTGCTGAAAACTCTTCAATAGCCCACGACTGATTTCGCTCTTCTTAGGGCTCATCAGGTAGGCACAATCTCCGATTTTTCGTCACCCTTATGTTCTACGTGAAGCCAAATTGGACGGAATTCGCTAAATAAACTCATTTGTGCACCAATTTGATTAGCTCTAACAAGGGAAAAACTGATGGTCATGATCTGTTCCCAATACGTCCTCTCTGCTGAGGAAGGCATGCCTTCTCATGGCGAGGGTGTTTCCCCCAAAAGCGTGGTGGGCCAAACGGTAATGCTGGTCCTCATTGTTTGCCGATTCCGTCTGTCCATCTTAGGCCAATATCAAAACTGCGATACAAACTTCTGCTAAAATTACGTTAAAGCAGCTTCACGAAATCATAGTTCTATCCAGACGACTGGAATATTCAAACTACCTGCTTCCAACACACCAAGTTTTCGCACTCTACGACATAAAATTATATACTGCGCAAGGAAAGTCACTATAAACTACTGGATTGTGATATGAAGGCTACTTGAAATGCTAGAGATTTGTCGAAGCTTTTTCATCCCATTCTTCAGGCTCCCGATCGGAATTAGGTTCTACGTTGTGTACTTCGAAACACGTGAAAGAAAATGATTGTGAGCAATGAGATGGACAGCACACATTACTGCCTTTCAGTCGGAGCTTGCTCTTACCTGTCGGTGTGCATCACTAGGTTGACTAGAAATCCATACAGGAAAGTCAGAGTCCAGATGTGCAAGCCAGACAAGTCGCTGACAATGGCGAAGAGACTGTCCGAGTTACGTTCTAAAGATAATTTGAAGCAATGATTTCTAGAATTTGTGAGGTGAACAAAGAAATCAACTGTGAAACTGACAACCTCACCGTCTAATCAATAACAAGGTGGTTTCTCTTCTGCTCACTCCGGCATTAATGGAATGGACAGAATCTGTCAAAACTGCGGGTAAACTGGTAAGTACTGGTTAGGACCGAAAATCAATAGTTCAACCTGGCAAAAATTGTTGTGAGTTCGGCGAACCACGTGAGTCAAATGACTGTCCGGTCAGGTGAGGACCATCTTCTGTACAAAACGTTCCGTCACACAAATGTTGGGCTTAAAAATACGGGTATCAAATGCTTCGCCTTAGAAACGTCAACTATGAGTGTCTAGAAGAATCGGGCAAAGTTGTCTGGCGGTGCCCAAAAAAATCCCCAACGTCTGCTGTAGTTCGTGGACGTTCAGTGCAAACCAGATGCGGTGATAAAGAAATTCCGGAACTTTCTTCAGCTCGGTGCTTTCGGATTAGGGGCATCTGTGAGTCAGATGTTGACAACCGACGATTACAACTCGTCTCTATGGTCTCGGTCTACGAAACTGAAACTGACCGACATTCCAGGGCGATCACTTTATGGGTCGTTAGTAGAAGGCGGAAACAATTCAGGATGTCATTGGAGCCGACACACCGCCATCAAGTAGATCAAATCATACAGTTCAAGCTAATCCTGGTGAATTGAAACGTACCAATATAATGGGAGACTTGTTCGTTTACAGGAGACGAACTGCTGATCCGAAGAGGGAGTGCAGAACCAACCGCTGTCAGGATCCTGCTCTCCAATACACACTAACTAGAATAGCAATTTGAACTACATTTGTGGTTATTTTCAGAGTTATTTCAAGCAAAGGGAATCCCAGTGCTGATCAGTTTCCAACCATCGTGATTGACTGTTTTGACGGGACTGTTTGCGAGCATAGAAAAAAAAGCTGTGAGGGGAATACCATGCCCAGACTTGTGTAAATATGATGTTCACCCTGTCGATTTATGACACGGTGTTCAGACTGTGTTTAGCTGAATTTGACTGCGTTCACAATGAGACGCGTGCTGTCATATCTGTCTCCAGATAGGTTTTCATCTCGGATGAATGCTACAGCTGTTATGAAATAGCAAAATGAACAAGGTTAGGAGCGACAAGGGCTATGACAAGGACACATTTTTGTTTGATTTTCAACCACTGGTAGTTGCTGCAGACGTATTCAGTTGAACAAAATTCTCTGTTACTTAATTTGATTGCATTAGTAAAAACAAGGGACTAAATTTCTAGAAGCCACAGAATTCAATATTTCCACGGGGTAGTCGATCCACTAAGTCTGTTAAGGACTGTACTTGTATGCAATACCTTGCGAATATATGATACTAGATAGTATAAATTGAGCTGGCATCAGAGAGTTCAGGTAATACCCACACCAAAGTGGCTCGCGCTTTCTAACCGGTCCATGAAATTGGCGAGATTATGAATGGTTTTGAATATGAGAACCATGGTTAACAGCGTCGATGGTTTTTAAACCTCCTACTACCAAAAAACTATAAGTAGCTTAGAACGAATAAGAATAATCCATGCGATGAGTGGACATTCATCTGATATGTCGTTACTCGAGGAATCGATCAATATGTGACCATGTGAGGTTAATTCCGTGGCTTAAGAGTAAGTACAAGTTATTCATACTACTGATCAACCGCTCGTGACCGAACGGCAGCCTCCCTCTATCCGCGGGAGGTTGCGAGTTCGAATCTTGTTGAAAAGACCCAGTACAGATGATCCCATAAGAGGATGAAATCTTTATCTTTAAAATTCTGCTGAACATTTGGAATAAAATTTCTTGAATTTGGGACAGAAATCGATATTTCGAGATGTTCTGTGTACGAGGATGCAGGAAATGTGGGTACAAACATTTCAGATAATCCGAGGCCTTCATGCTATACTGGATTTTAGTGTATTCAGTGTTTCATAAGACATGATTGCCCAAATGAAATATTGTCTTTCACACCAGATGTTGATTATTAGTTGAAAGCTGACTTCACAGAAGAGATAAATAGTTTGGGTGCGTGATCAGTCCAGCGTCGTGACCAGGCCCGCAGTAGATTTCTGTAATATCCTAGGCTACTGATATTGTGCAAGTAGCAAAAATTTACCCTGCCCGGCCTAAGTTTTCCGGTACACCTCATCACCTCCATTTACAGCAACAGCAGATAAGAAAACTGGAGTTTTACTGTCGTGCGACCAGGTCAGTCTATTTGAACAAAGCCTTATAATGGAAAGGAAGAAATGGGGACCTGGGCTAGTCTACCACAAACACAAGAGTTACCTACACCTCCAGTACTCTGTCAAACGATCTGGATGGAAACTGGGACCATGAAAATCACTCGTATCAGTTAACTGTCATATCGTTCAGTGTCTCCAGCCAGGCCCAGAGTGGATCACGTGGATCCCATTCTGGAAGGCGAACAACACCAACAGCAACCAAAGATTTCCCAACACCTTTCATTCCCTTCTGACGTGTCAGATATGTCCACCTTCAGGTTTCCTCTACTCGAACTAGGCACGGTAAACAGCGCTCGTCTCGGCGAACGGTAACCTGGCATGCGTGACACATGGCCTAGTCACCTTAGCTTGCAACGCTGGATGCGTTCTCTGAGTGGAGTGCCATCTACTTGACTAGAAACCTGTCTCCTGATCACCTCATTCCGAATTGCCTGCCATACACTACAGAAATGGTCTGTCACTAACAGCCAGTGAAGTGCAGCCCACGTAGATGTAATACGCTGCGCATAAGGTTGCTGAAAACCCGTCGACAGCCCACAACTGGTTTTGCCCTTACTCAGGCTAACCAGGTAGGCGCAGTCCCCGAGTTTCCATCAAACTCATGTTTTTTTTGCATCCAAAATGCACTAAATTCGAATGATACACTCATCTTAATACCAATTAAGTTTTGAGGGCAGACTCGCGGGGTTGGTACGACATTTGAGTTGGCGGTACCTCTTCAGCTCTCGGCAGCCACCTACGTACAACATAAAGTGGGTGAAAAAGACTCGTAAAAAGTCATTCGGGAGAGAGAAAACATTTCCGGGTCAGCACCGGGACAGATGGAGGTTTTCAGCTATATTTTAAAGGAGTTTACCACTAACTGCTATCACCCGGGATGTTTACTGCATGGCGAAGATGTGAATGCCTGTATGCAATGGGATTAAAGAACTCGTCGTCTTTGTGAGACTCAGTAAGGATGTGGAATGGTCCGTTTATGGTCCGTGCTGACCGTTTCAGGTCGTTTTACGCTAGTAGAGGTTATCAGGCTATCAGGCTTTCTTTCAGCAGAGAATCTGAGGAAGTTAGACGATCGCTTGTCTCCCTTGCACTTGGCAGAGAGGATTACAACAGGAATGAAGGTCACCCAAGGACAATTCTGCAAGGATAGACAAATGCGTAAATTCGAGAATTCAATTTCCACGACTCATTGTTCCACACAGCCCATTGCGAGCCACCCACTAGTTATTGGGGCGAAGTAAGTCTCTCACGTGTGTAAATTTACCCACTGAGGAAGAGCATTTCCTATGATAAAAGGATATGAATTTTTTGGTGACTAAGAGGTGGAATAGTTCATGGCGTTGAGTCGGTATTTCAGAAACTTCCTTCACTAGAAGCGGAGAAGCCACAGGTGCAAGTGGCTACGGTCCTGAAGCCCCAGTCGCCAGGAGCTCCAAATATTGCACCAGCGGAGAAGAGAGCGGTAAATACTCCACAACGGATGGACAAAGACGGATAAGGGTAAGACCACTGTCTTAATGAATAAGAATGATTGCTGACAGAAGACTAAGCGACATCCAAACAAAGGATCTTACATGAAGATCGACAGTGGAATTATCAAGCCCTTGGTGGTAAAGAATAAAATTGAAGTAGATGGGTATTTGCCACCCGTGATAAGTCTTTTGGGACAAGCGAAGTGGTAGCGATTGCCAATTAAAATTACAAGCAACTTTATGACCTACTTAAAAAAAAACCACAAAATAGATGTCCCCGTAAACCTGCCAGATTCTTGGCAGGTATTCTATAACCCATTACAGGAAGATCGGGTACTTATAATAGGGATTTGTGCGACTTTTTCGGTGAAATTAGATGACCTCCTCATGACTTTTGACGTTAAATCATTATTTCAAATGTGCCGGGGGTGTGGACTTTGTAAAATAGCAAGCAAGATCATATTTTCAGAACACAAACAGCTCAACGTAGATGAGATAGTGGAAGGCTTGCGTGTAGGGCATGTCTGGGGGTTACACGTCATTTTTGACTCTGCGGTTTACACGCAAACACGAGGTTCAGCAATGAGATCTTCACTATCTTCGAATTCTGCAGACATCTTTAAGGAAGATTTCGAACGGAAAGCTTTCGGCGGATTCACGTGCCCAGCGAAAATACTTTAGCCTTATGTAGTGTGTAGTGAGTAAACGAGACAAGGTCAGCGAATTTAGAACCACCTGAGTGACCTGAATCAGATTTGGGATGAAGATAGTCAACTTGGGAGACAATACCCTTCTTAGACTGTGTGACACATAAGCGTTGTGGGAAACTGAAAACTGTGGTATACCAGAAGCCAGCTGACACTGGAGCAATTCTAAACTATTCGTTCGCACATCCTTATTCGGCATTCGTTGGCTTATCTCATCAAAGTTTAGCCGAATAAGGACCCTGTGCACAGAAGAAGTTGATTGGACAGTGGTCCACACTGACCTAAGAAACAGACCTCGAGGCAGTAGATATCCTGCTAATTTGATTAAGCGTCAATTGTGACGCGCGCTGGGGAGGAACCGAGCAGGGAATGGATTAGGACTGCTGGACATCCGAAGTTATTCGAAAGATTATAAACATGGCTAAGGTGAAGGAGTCATCCAGGGATGAAAACATTGCGCATTGCATCCATATGATTGGAGGATGGCCTCCCGGTGAATAGAACTGAGTCTGCAAAATCAAATGCAACGACTTCCACAAAGGCTATATAGGACAGCCAACCAGAGAAGAGCAGTAGAGAAGAATACACAGACCGCCGGAAAGTTGCAGAGGAATCTCCGGGATCATTGGAAGAGTCAGCAGTAGCGGGACATGCCCCAGACACGTGTCATAAGATACAGTTAGGACAGGTTGAAGTTTTGAGGCGGGGACTACGATTCACACTACAGAGATTAGTAGCCGAGGAGGTAGAAATCGCTAAGCATGTCACTTTTAATAAAACAGAAGGAGTAGAACTGGCGAGCGTGTGGAGTACGGGTTTATATCAGTCGACCTGGCGCATGGCGGTATGCGGTATGAAGAGGAGTCATCAACAGAAGTAGCTTAGGTCTAAAGTACATAGCCCAAGCTGACCGAAAGTTCATGTAATCACGACCCCTAAGCAGATTGTCGTAAGACGTCAAAACCCACAAATTTCAAAGAAACTTACCAATGACACTCAACCGCATTCCATTTGAATCTATCAGCTTTGATTATATTCACATAATCCCATCTAACCGCCTCTGTTCCAATGAGACTTGTATTCGATGTTCTTTTTTTCCGGCCCGCGAGTAGTGGATTTTCTGACTTAGTTATTTGGTGTACGGTGTCTCCGGTTTCCATAGGGCCGGAAAAGTTGAGGTTATTCAGTTATTTAATAGTACCGCGAATTGTGCATCCGGATTATTAGGAATGTGCGCTACTCAACGGCCAGTTTGGAGCATGAGAATCGAAGTCTAGTCAAAGTAAGGTCTAGAACTTTTGGCCCTCTTGATTTTATCAAATAACTGTTTCCAGCATACCTATAGGTACTTTAGAATGCGTAAAATATAAGGTAAGGCCTATGGCACAGAAGATTAGGGTCCTTGGGTATCATATTACCAGAACCCCTATGTGACTGAAGAAATCGGACGCCTTTTATATGTCGAGGCTATTCAATTTCTTGTGGTGGCCCAACAGCCAGTACTTCTGCTGTGGCATCGCACAGATGAACTCATCTGAATTGTTTACGAGTTTTACTCAAAATCAACATGTTTCCTGTGTGCTTACTGGTGAAAATTGTGATGTTTAACCACGCAAACAAAGAAAAGTACTTGAATTTCGCGACCAATAGTTCAACATATTCCAACTTGGTTTATATCTGCAGTGAGACAGGCCTTAATCCATCTTGGTAGTCCAGAGCCAACAGCCCAGCATAACTAATTTTAAAGACAATCCTGTTACCCGCTTGACAGTCACTTACATCTTTCCATTCCATATTTTGTTTGTTGCTACGAGACTTTGATGTCTCGATTGTGCAGTGAAGACCAGCTATGCCAATTAGCTTAGAATCACCCTACAGTTGTTTCACAATCTCACCTATCTTTGAGACAATTCAAACTGATGACCAATCAGGTACATCCCGTCTTATTGGGGTTTGATCACTCTGTTGGCCAGCTTCTCCCGGTCAAATGTTGCAATGTTGCAATACTAATCGAAATGTCGCGGGACCGAGTATCTATCAATTTGTGATAAACATTCGTAACAGCAAGGTGGAATGTTTCTGAGTTTCTCAGCACAGAGTATCTTCAGAATGAATCCAATGATGGCGAAATTGCAATTCAATCACTAGATCGAATACCCCAGATAGTAGTATTTACCGAGGCAATGTTGATTAAGCCGATACGAGCAACTACTGAGCAAAATATCTGTTGAGGGGAAACAGATGTCTTTCTGGGACAGTTTTACTCTTTTATGGGATGTTTCCTTCACTTGCACTGAGCCTGTGGATTGTATTCTACGTGGATACATGGTGAAGGTAAGAAGCCTCTCGGAACTTAATCAATTGTGTTTCCTTGCGTTAATTAATTACGTGCGTTAATTGAAGCAAATGTTTAAAGATTGTATTTTACTTTCCTTTGACGTGATAAGACCATTCATTGGTGAGCATGTCTAAACGACGCCACCTTGAATGTTCAAAAAACGGTGCTGTGGCCTGACGACAAATGCCTCCTATGGTCCATTTTCTATATTGCCATGGCAACTAGAAGGCGGACGTTATTCAGCGCGCGCGAGTAAATGCGCGCCCATTCCCCTTAGGGAGATCTTCTCAAGGGATCGACTAAAACCGATTGAATCTGCGCGGTGATTTTTTTGTGTGGTGGCGTTCAGCGTTAAACTACGGCTGGATGGAACAACCGACGACCGTCTCACGAAAATCAGCTTGTCTTGACGGAATTCGCAAGCCAATTTCATTGAAAAAACTACAGCATCTATCCTGAGAAGACTCCACTGGGGGGATTGCGGCATTCGTTTCTAGTCGCACTGGTTATCAAACCGACACATGGAGAAGCGGATTTGGGTGCAACGTGTGGATTTGGACCCTAAAATACAGTATTGATGCAGTATTGTTAGCGGTGCTGAGGATGACTCACAGGTACCGGTCAAATTCAACTACGACGTTTTGCTACACTCCTCCTAGCTTACGGCAGCCTTTCTCAAGTGACCGCAGTAATTTCGTGGGGCCAAACACAGTTTTTTTTGCATACATTTTCCAGCATCCTGTCTACAATCATGCAGTATTTCCACTGGGATATGATATCAGGACGTCTTCAACTGGACGTAGTAACACAGCGCAGTCGAGAAAAGCAACAAAAGCTGGTCATCCCTCTGTATAACGACTACTTTCCAGGAAACCTAAGTCAGCTTTGTCTAGAGGTATTCTGTTCATGAGGGAACACAAAGGGCATTTGTCTTGGTTTATTTTCTCATAACCCGCATTTCGGCGGCTCGATTCTTACACCTCAGCAAGTGAAGCAATACGGTGTCGTTTGCACGCACTTAACAAACTCTCTCTCAATAGGCTTACAAAAGCTATTAATCTCATTGCAAAGGCCTTTCCTCCACAGATACTGTGACCAGAGACCAGTAGTTTAGACCTATCAATTTCATTTAAACGGTTAATACATCAGTCGAAAACTGAAAAAAGGACTTCATCAAGAGATGGTTATTCTTCTCCATTCTCTTGACTGAACGATCATTCCTGGTGAATGATAGGGTGGCTATTGATCTGTTCACCGAACCTGACAACTGGCTTGCAAACCTTTCGTCTCCAATCGAGGAGATGTCATCAGTGCGCAGGTTATTGTGGTCAGCTGCTGACTGATGATGTCCCCTCGATTGCGGACAAAAGGCTTGCAAGCTGATTGCCAAGCTCGGTGAATAGATCAACGACTGCCTGATCAACCACCAGTAAACGCACCCGAGCTGCCAATATTTCGACACAATGCCAAACCATCATTCCGCTAAGCCCTAACAGAACATTTTAGACAGCGGTTTGAGATTAACATTTAACTGATTCTCAAGCAAGTCGTAATAACATTATCTGGCCAGTCTTTCGCGTTCTCCAGAGTGAAAAAAACAATCTCGTTTTCTAGCGAAACAGAAAGCTGGTTCTACTGCGAGTTGATACCCAGTCGCAAGCACCGCGCCTAGTACGTTGTGGAATAATCAACCGCTTGAGTCTTGTGACACAAAAACAATAGCAGAATATACAAGCTCATTTTTTTTTGGAAAAACTTTCTTCGTTGCAAGGAAGTCCGATCACAGTGTGATTCAAAGGTAAAAGAACCTGGGCTTCCAAACCAACCACAACGGCGGCATGTGTATCTTGATACATATTCGGGTTTATCTACTGAAAACTCTTCGATAGCCCTTCCTTTCCCAACATTGTGCGTAGTTTTCACTCCCATGGGTGGGTCAAAACACCACCAATTTATTATGAAAAGTACAACTGAACCGTGAAGGTTGTTTCGAATTTGTTCTGTGAAGCCACTCAACAGAGTACAGACGCCTATCGAGAGTGTGTAGGTGAAGTGTAACTATCTTGAAAAAACTTGTAAAGATATCCTTTCAGGCGACACAATATAAGCTTTTTGTTGGCTTAAATCCTCAAGGAGAACTTGCATCAATGTTTTCGGACATCCACGCATCAATAATGGCTAGTCGTAGGCTGCAATTTATTGTTAATAATTTTTTTGTTTGGTGAGAAAGACTTATCCATGTATTGGACCCCTGATAGATTGAACGCAATTCTAAACGTTAGGACATATCACCCCAAACCATTCTTCCGAGAACTCATCTTCAAAAATGCGCCTCGATATCTAGAAAGTAGAGGCCACACCATATCAGTCTTTGGCTTTGAGCTGCTTAAGAGAGCTGCAATGAAGAGGTACGATGCTCAACTGTATGGAAAAAACGATAGAATCGCGGATATTTTAGACACAAAAGGTTCGAACCCTCCTTTACATCTCAAAACGAGGCAAAACGTGGAAACTCCATGGAAAACCTGGGTTGTGATTTGCTGATGGTATTCAAAGCCGTTCGTGCTGCGCCTAGGAGACCGGTGGGTTATGAGAGCTAATGAGGACAACCATGGTTGGGAGGTTTTCAGTCAAATATGAGTCATAACAGTGCGTAAAGAGCAGGTAAGCCTAGGTAAAGTTTACACACTATTGGCACACTACTCAACATAAACACATCCGGTTGAATAGGACTTTTCCAATGTCCCGAAGGTGGCCGCTGAAGCCTGCGTTTACGTGGCCATAAAATATACACTTCATGTACCTCATACTTCATCCAATGCAGTGTGTGTGGCAGTCAGTTTACGACCTTTCATCAGTGTGACTACTTGGATTGACAGGGAAGACGGAGTCTTGGAACAGATGGTGCAAAATTTTGCACAAATGGATGCAAAGCTCGTTGTTCTGTTTCACATGATTCAGTTAACAAAAAAATTGATAGTACCAACAGTCAGGACAAGATAATTTGTCGAAAATTGCACTTTGACGCTTCACACTTATGCACGGTCATTTATAGTTAATTCGCCACACCAGAGAACACTGATTGAGCGCACTCACCTCAACCGTTTAGTTACAGAAGAGGCACCATACATCTCGGTGAGGGAGAGAACGCCGGTTACTCAGTGAAGAATCCAGGCCGAATCATCATTTGCATGAAATATCATAAATCTCTTAACTTCCCACATGTTATTCTCTCATTCTTCTCGTACGATACCCAACAGCGCAGTATGCCTGCATCAGTGTGAATTTACTTCACCCTGTTTCCTTACAGAACTGAATCCTCATTTGTAGTTTTTGACAGAACCAGTTCTGTAGATCCAGTGTTTACTCTGTACCAACTGAGAGACTGCTAAACAAAAGTGAAATTCCTGCAGGTCATCGGTAGATAGACAAGTTTAAGAAGGAAGATCTGAAGGATCGGCAGTTGAAGCCGCCTTCAAAGTAACCACAGGGTAATAAATCATGAGTACTGTAGTGCCGAGTTACGTAAACGATTTCGTGAACACTTCCGGCTGCTTCAAGTGGTGTTGTAATCTGATACTACGGCTTCCGTTTCAGTCACTTGTTACGAGCATTCACATGGAGCCGAAATCTCCGATTCGGCTCCGACTTCGTTCGGGTTAAATTCAAAACACAGTAGGTAACAGGTCTGAACGGTTTGCTAGAAAGAACTAGAAGGATTCACGGTCAAATCGTATGATCCAACGATCTGGCGGTTGAAGTCACCTTTACCGAGGACAGTCGAGCTTCGCCCATACTTTACACTTTCTTAGTATTACGGTACAAATGACACACATTTCGATTCACTTTGCTACGCTTCACAATAGCACTGGTTCCCAACGTCACCCACCTCATGTCCTCCCTCAGATCCTTATACAAAACATCTACAGCTTGTCTATTTTGTGTGTGGAAGTTAAGACACTTTCTTCTCCTCATAAATCCGAATAACGTTATCAGCAGAAGGTGAGCTCTGCGAGGTGGCATGCAAAGCGTTGACATGTGCAACACCGACAGACAGATAGCATGTCACTGGGAATTAAACAAAATTTATAACTGAAGGAAGCATGTCTAAATGCCATATAGCCTCGGTCACGAAGACCAGGATGAGCGCAGGGTTACACAAAGGAAAGGCCTGTTTATGATTCTAAAAGCGCTAGCAAAGGATCTGTTCAAAGACTTGTCATTAGTATTGAAAAGTGAGTTGTTGTCACGCGATGACCAGATTGAATTCATGGTCGGATGGATGGGGCTGATTCCTGTCCTATTCTTTCGATCGGTGTGGCTCAATATGAGAAGGACATCTTGAGGCAGATGTTGTTTTGCATATTTTTAAGCCTAACTTCAGTACTTCTAATTTGAAATTCACTGGAACCGCAAATGAATGGATAGGGTTTGTACCAGTAGGCTGCCTAACGCTACGCACAAAGTATGCGCAAAGTATACGCACGCAAAGTATGCCATTCTTTTGCACAACACAATAAGTTCTAAAATACACTTATCTGCAAATCAATTTGGTTTTATGGGAGACTCAGCTTAAACCCAACTAAATCTCTCGTTTATAATATTCTTCAGCTGAATGTGCTACACAAAGGCTGCCTTATATATCTGTTTGTTCGATGTTTGAGACATCGCAGTATATTTTCTTGAAGAATTACTAATTATAAGGTCTATGAGTTTTAAGAAACCTTGTAAATAGTGTTCCTTCAAGAAAATGTTTCTCAAAACTTCGGCCCAAAATGGCTCATTATTAGTATAGATTGAATGGTAGTCAAAAATGCAGGCAAGTAACCTAACGCGGTGTTTGTGAAAACCGACTGAAGTTCGATGAGTCTCGTTACACAAGGAGGTGAATCTGTCATACGCGAGGTACCGGTAAATACGGTGTCCTTCAAGCGGTAGATTACTAACTTTGAGCCAGTCACTTTCAAAAACCATACAAGCTGAGGTGATGCAGGAGAAAAGCAGGCTTGCGCGCATTAGGTCGCTGGCAGGACTATGCACCGAAATAGCTACTTGATAGCTGAAGTTCGCAGTTTCAATTTTCAATCAGCTCTCTCCTTCATGAGAGGTCACAGTAGGACCAACTTCCGATGCATATCCAAGAAAAATCTGTCCGACAGGTTCTACCCAAATGCTGACCGGAAAGTTTTGAATGGCAGATCAGCAAATTGGCTCACTTAGGATACTTATCAGATCGTCGTTTGTGGCATTGGGCAAACCAACCACATAGCGAACACATTCGCCTGTTCAGGCCTGATAATTCAGGAGCGTCTAGCGTTGCTTCACTGGTGTGTCAGATTTTTGAGCTGCAAATCCAGACATATCCAAGGACACACTACTGATAAGAGTTACTGAGAGCAAAACTTGAGAACGGTGCTCCCCCGATCTGATGCAAACCACCCAAAATAGTCATTTCAGGACAGGGGGAAGACTGTTCAATCGTGAGTAAAGTGAATATATATGTATATAGGATTATCACCGACAGGAATCGCTTGTTCACTTCAGTGTGTTGGTTGTGAGACACTAAGAACGTGTTCATCCGCTCTTTATCAATTCTTTTACAAGTTCCACATTTAGCGCGCCACCACGGCTTCAGATTGGTGTGCCTGTGGACGAGGTTTCTTTTGTAGGTGGCTTCTGAAAACTGACACCCAAGTTTTCGGAAGTTGTCCTTTTCATCACGTCGTATCTCCCTTCAGTATTCCACCTTTCTTAAGCGTCTCCTTGTTTTGTTCAGATAAGTAGGAATCATCCACAATTTCTAACCTCCGCAGGGGGAACTGAATGATTTTGAAAGACTTAAAGAGTTCAAATGTAGGACACTACTAATTAGCAACAAGTAGACTTCGTAAGAAACGTAATCAAAATATCGACTACCGCTTATTAGTATAACTCAGAGCTACCGGAGTTTTCGGCTGAAATCTAGTTGAAGTTATAAAGTCTCACGATTATCAGAGCGGAACTCTCGGGAATCCGCCGGAAAAATGAAAGCATGCTGCTAGTGGGCAAGAATGAAATGATCTGTTCATAGCTGCATGAGAGACAGAATCAACCAAGTGAATCAATGCGGCTGTTTTGTCAATTGTAATCGATTCATTTCGTATCTCACAAGCAACAGGGACTTACCCAGTTTGATACATAAAGAACGCAGGTTTTTTTTCAGAATAGAGTTTAACTAAATGAGTATGTTTTGTGTTATTCTGCTTTTTCATTTGGGGGACCGAAAAGTCGGACTGTTGCTTTGACTGTGTAGCGTGTAGATTCACCTGCTGTCAAGTAAACTTTTCGCTGGGTGAATCAGGATGGTGTAAACTTCGCTGAAGGTGCAGTCCTTGTCCCGCATTCGAATGGGATTGTTTAGCCATCTGAACACAGATCGTTCGCATGTGTGATGAGTGTGACCTTCGAATAAGAGTAAAGGGACATTCCTCTCCCTCCGTCTATGATGTTCGTTCCCTTGAGGATGGACATGTTCAGCAATCAGATGACTGGCTAGTTGGACGGTGGACTTTGTATGACCGCGACATCTTGCCATGTTCCGACAATTTGTCCTTGTGTCATTCGAGTAATCAGTGGCGTTGAAAAAAACAATCGTTTTGGATACTAATTAATGCAAATGAGACGCCTGAAGAGAACAAAAGGCAGACTCTCGTTTGTGATTGCTTCAAGCTAAGATAAAATGGAAACGTTGAATTTGGGCCGGTCTAAAAGATATCGATGCATTTCTGATTTCGGAGCAAAATTGCACATAAGCTGCGTGCTATTTGATATTGTAGATGATGTAGAGGTTGGTTTTATCGGACAGACTCTGCAGGATGGTATTGTGACCGGTTAGGGTTTGTCGTTGAAAATTTACCAAGATGTTCAGCTGACCAGTGAAAAATCACTTCGTAGGTACAACTCAAGCGAAACTTCGTGAAATTCTCCCGGCAGTTGTACCAGCCGGTTATTAACGAAACAAATTACCCCGGATATCATTGTTGGGGAAATCTCATCTTTCTACATACCACACGCATGATTGTCGACGCTGATTACTTTAAAATGATTCAAATTGCACTCCAGGTATCAAACATTGTACCGTTATTCCTGATAGAACGAACCCTTCGAAACGAAGCAGGTTTTTCCGAAGACTCCACAACAGTTAGCAATAAATAACCAGTTGATCCCACCGAAAAAAAACACCAGACATCTCCTGCCTTGGGACAGCGTTTTTTTGTTGAGATTTGTGCACTAACGTGAACTTCCTGATATGAAATCGGACATTTAGCACGGAAGGGTTGGTCTACTGCCTGAACTCATTCATATAAGTGGCGTGTAAGAAAAATCATCTACAAGACCAGTGGGCATGATAGTGTAATCATTCTGGTTTCTCTTCTACGCTATTCAAGCGGTAGACATTTTATGCTCCATCAATGTGCTTGATGACGTTACTGTTTCAAATAGCTAGTTAAAAGCCGTTACTATAAGTAGCATCTTTGGAGTTTTGATAGGTACTTCACTGACGGCAGTGAAGCATCAGTGTTGAACACTGACGTCATGCTGTCGATGATGATGATGACGTATCGGTTTCAGTGAACCGCAGGTCCCGGACCACGTTCCATTTATTGGTCGAAGACTTTCATTTCATCAAACACGAACGGCCTACTTAGGCAGACGTGCAGTGTTCAGACTGCGGACCTCTACTCTGATTTGCTTCTGACTGCAAGCAAAGCGCTTACTTCAGCAAGATACATCTAGAAAACCACGTTTTTTCGGGCGGAGTACTACTCATTAGGTTGCTCAAAACTCTTCAATAGCCCACTGGTTTCTCCCTCCCGGGGTTCATCAAGGGGGCATACTCTTTCATTCTGTGAAACCTGCTAGTAATATCTAACGTGCGTTTCTTTTCATTTCCAAAGCTTATGTGCAAACAATTATCGTTGCGTTTATTACACAACCAGTCAACCAAAACGGTGACCTACTTGTCGGTGGTTAAACAGGTTGCCATTGATCTCTTTGTCGACCTTTTCACCTGTCGAGGTGACAACACCAGTACGCGGTTGAGTGAGTGACCTACTTGAAACACATCGCTCTTATTTGGCGCACTGCCTGAGTGACCGAACAACTCCAGTACCATGGAAGCTTATATCGAGCAACTGTCACGCGTTGTCCACTGAGAGGCAGTCGTCATGAGAACAAGGCTTCAAAAAAATCCATTTAAGCTCCCTTATCCGAATGATTTTTTGGAGGTCAGTCACTCGAGGAACCAGTCAATGTCTGACCACGTGATTTGGTTTCAGTGATTGAAGGATGAGTCACGCTGTGCTGTCTAAATGAAAGCTAATCATAAACGAGAGATTCAGTTGAGTCTCCTGTTGATATGCAAATGAGTATATTTGTCGAGATCTGTTCAATTTGGGTTCAAGTAGAACATAAGTTTGACGGAAACTCGGGGACTGCACTTATCTGATAACTCCGAAGAAGAAGGACGAAACCGGTCGTGGGCTGTCGAAGAGTTTTCAGCAATCTTGCTAGTAGTTTCCCTTATGAAAATATACTACGATATCTCGAATATCGTACCAACTGGAACATGAGACGGCCTTTGTGCAGTACATTCAGTTGGAAAATATCGTAAACGAGAGGTTCATTTAAGTGTCTTGTGAAAACCAGTTGAAAGGAAAATGAGTGTTTTTGTCGAAACTGAACAATATTTCTGACAATTCATGTAGAATGTTCACAACATACCACAAGTTCACTTGCAGCCGATCTGCTATGAAGTACTTCTTATGACGAATGCCGGTTAAAATGAACTCACTTGCAACCTTCGCACTGCACAGTGCGTTAATGGTGGCCAAAGATAAGGGATTCGTTTAGCTATCACTTGAATACTCCGTATGCATATGCCTGATTTATCCAATATCAGAGACTCCAGCATATTACCGGACCCAGGTGAGACAATGCACCATGTCTGTAAGCAGTTGTCCATACATACACTAAAGGCAACGGACAAATAATAAACTGTTTTTTCAAATGAAAAAGTCACATGATCACCTGCAGCTCACAGACATACGGTTCATCGGCAACCTGTGAGCTCAGAATCCCTCTTTTTGAAAGCTTGCATCACGAGGAGCGTGTAAGAAACATAAGTAAGCGACGAAATCACTCTCTATTCCTTAGGCCAAGGAATATGGTAGAGCTTAATCAGATGCCAACCGTATGCTTGTCTATGTTCACCTGTTTCTTGACAAAAATCCAGAAGATTTATTTTGTATTCAGCGCATGTGAGTACAGGCCTGATCTGCAAACCTTCACACGCTCGTCGTTGAGTCCTGCATCTAAGAACACAGGAAATAATATAGTATCACGCGTGGTTGCCCAATTTGTATTGTCTTCTGAGCTCAAATCAAGTCAGTAGCCAACTTTATCAGCTACTAAAAGCATCGGTCGATCTTAAAAGACCCACATATGATGGCATAGGGTACCAAGCATTCTTCACCACATAGGTTATATGCAGATTTCTTCCGCGTCTTGCTGCTACATTCACTGGCGTTCTCGTTCCCTGCCAAACTTCCAGGAGCTTATTTGGTTACCTGCTGAACGTAACTACGTCTGAAACTCCATCAGCTAAAGACACTGAGGTCACTTTGTCGCTTCAGTGATTTGTATACCCAGTCCATGGTTTTTGAGACCTTATGCGACCAACTCCACATCAAGAGGTTTAGCAAAAATACTCATAAAGAATTCATTTCGTAGTTCGGACTGGATCAGATCTGAAAACCTGCTTAACCACAGTGAGATCTCATCTAACTCTTATTCATGTAGCATCGTGGATAGATGGTTTCCAAATCTGAATGCAACAGACCCAAATCCGCATATCCTGATCCATTACCTAGCCGTTGTCCTTTCCACTCATACTATACTGATAGCAATTCTGAGAAGGCTCCTTATCAATCCTTTAGAATAACCCGTCACATTACATCAGTGCTAGTTTTCTACAGATCCCAACATTTCACAACAATCTTTAAGTAGCGTTTGCTTTGGTTTGATCTAAGGAATGGTGTCACGTTTCCCATCAGGCTTGTAGATAGGTTGGTGCCTTCCATGGAGTTACATTCATGTCCCTCGGGAACTACACCCTTCTGCATCTTTATTCGCCTCTTTTAGGCCTAAGTGAGACTAACGAGTTCATCATTTGAAACATCTCGCTCGCTTATATTTCATCCAATGAAATCCTGAACGTCCTGACGAATTCTCAGAGGACCCTTAAGTTGTTTGTTTGCACAATAGTGCTTGGACCACCATGATCGACGAGGTGACCAGCGGTTGTTGCATCAGTTGCCCAGGTGATATATCTCCTCTCCCTTCCCTAGTTGCCCCATGTGCTCTCTGAATGATGGACTTTCGTCCTGGAGTTGTGTTGTGAACCTGTCGTGCTGAACCAGCCAACTGATTCTCGCCAGTTTAAAGTCATAAACATTGCTAAACTAAAAATACCGTGGTGATAATTGCGCCCGGTGTGCATATGCCTTTTCCCACTATCGTTACAATATTAACAACAGTTTTACTATTATTGCACTGGCTATGGCTGGTGTCCATGTGTTGCCTTTCTACAAAATCAGCTGACCGTTCTCGAGTGTCCTGTCCTTCATCTTCTGCAATGCCTGACACCATTAGATTCTTCAAGATCATATCATGTACTCCAACAGACATGTTCAAGCGGGTGAGTGAGGAGAAATTTGAATCGACCGACGTATCTGCTGAGTATGCCCCAAAAGTAGGACTTTCTTACAAGGGCCACATGGTCTCCAACCTTTCTATATTACGGGAAATTTGACACCCCCTAGAGATGGCCACCAAATACTGCGTTGTCCGTTCGTTGTTGCAGGAAAGTATTCGCTACGACTTTGCTCATTTAAGAAGCAGTATAGTGGACGTGCAAACGTTCGAAAAATTTGCCAATCAATGTTTCAAATTCACGGACAGCAGGATTGTAAGTCTGTCTGGAGGATTCTCTAGTACACAGTGTTTTTTACTGATCATCTTCGATATTTCCGTGCATCCAGCTTTCTAGCTGAGTTTCAGGACCCCGAGCAATAATAGGGATGAAATTTTACTCATGTTTGACGCTGTTTCAGAGATTAGAAGGGAAGGTGAACTAAGTGTATCTTCTTTCGATTGCACAAAATCTAGAAATAATCACACTGACAACAAATAGATATCCACGCACCAACATTTAGAGCGTGTACTTCGACAATGGAACTCGGAATGGAGTTGGACAGCATAAAGAGTATGTGACTGGCTTCTAGAAACGTACGCAAAAAAAAGGCAACGAAAACGACTACGCTAACAGAGCCCTAAACAGTATAAGATGAGATTGAGAGGCATTTCGGTGTGTAAGTATTGCCGTTTGAGGGCAACTTGTAAGTGTGACGCACACTGAAAGTCACACAGGTTTGTTTTTCTGCTCAAATCCATCAGAGGGCCGCTTAAAAGATTGTTCTTCAATGAGAGTGGACTTCTAAAAAGAGAGAGATTTCGACCATCCTGAATGTGTGTATTCTGTGCGTGCTTGAAGTAGTCTAATTGGTGGATTGGTAAATTAAGTTAATAGGTTCCCCTTTAGCTGGGGTATCAATTTATCTATCTGTGTGACCGGTAGTCAAGGTCAAAACAACATGATAAAGCAGGCATGAACAAACTTAATTTGTGTTTGACCTGAGTATGAGAGCCGAGGTATCTGAACATGGGGATGAGTTCGATAGGTGGGTAGTGTGATAAACTTTTATATGGAAAAACCATCCGGGCAGCTCAGTGGATGAGATGGCATAATTCTATCTTGAAAATTCAGGTTCGAGTCCCTGCCTGGATGCCTGCTACTTAGGTTTCGTCCCCTGTCTTGAAGTGCCTTAAACGTGTTGTTCCATCAATGCGAACGCAGAACGTACTTGAGGTGTGAGTCAGCTGCTTAGCTTCAGAGAAATCAGCCAGTCAGATCGATCACTAAGGTAGAAAAAAATGATGTATTTCCATGCCGAAACCACAACAATTTTTACGAAAGATAGAATGTAACGATGATTGCAGTCCCCATGCCTGTTTTTTACACGTGGACTCTTCATCTATCAGCGTGGTCAGCCTGCCTGTTTGACAAGCCAAGCTTTCCAACAGGAACGAATAAAAAACTGAGGGTCAGTCAATCGATCCAGCAGTGGGTAATCAGCCAACCAGAATAATCGATAGAGGTCCGACGAGCGCTGTTGATGCAACACCCACGACTAGGATGATTTGGTGGTGGCGCATCAAATTCGACGACTCGATGAATAACGCATGCGTTGTCGCTGTAACGCAGCTGCATGCATGACAAATCACACTAAACTATGTAGTCTGCGTGATGAAATAAACGTTATTTGGCTGGAAGTAGAAGTTCACACTACTGAAGCCGTTTGTGTAGGCCAAATAAGTAGTTTTTTGGTCAAGAATATCGTTCGAACTGAAACATGAGACGGCTTTTGTATAGCCCATTCATTTGAAGAGTACCACAAATGCGAGATACAGTCGATATTCAGTCGAGTCTCCTGGTACCACCAAGTTGCTTTGCAAAAGTGTGTAGAGAATAGTTTGTGCAAATATGTGCACGTTTTTCTCCAAGAAGGGCGAAACCGGTCGTGGGCTGTCGAAGAGTTCTCAGCAAACATATGAGTAGTTTCCTTTAAGGAATGGACCCTCTTGTTCTGCACTCTAGACGGACTCCCCATTGTAGTCGCTTCCGTGAGGCATAGAACCAGTTAGGTGAGCTTGAAGTGACCAACGAAGAACGGTACCTACTTCTGATGGTTTTCTTCGAGGGTAGACTTCCCAGAGGAGAGCAAGTGGGCAAATTTTTAATTTCTAAATCTTTTCAAAATAACTTTCAAAATAAACCGTAGCGTTTATCCATGTATCACGGCGCTCAAGTGTGAAGTGGTTCATCTTTCTAGACAGGTAACTAAAGTTTGTCCGGCGTGTGCTGCCGGGGTGATGGCAACACGGTTACCTCGCATTTCATTCACTGTTGATGAGCTCTAATAAGAAGGAAACTGGAGTCCTATGGTGCGGATTCACCGTAATAATGCAGAATGTATAAACATGGTAGACGGATATCCGTTTCCTGACTGGCCTGTCACGTCTACACCTCTGCACAGTAGGTGATGTCACATGCGGTTTTCGCTGAGACACTTGAGCAACCGGGCGATCACTCTGTACCCGGAGGAATATGCCTGGAGGGAGGGCATGCCTCCGAGGCAGCAATGTCCGCGCGGTAGTTCGTGAACTTCGCTGCAGTCTTACTATACAGAGAAGTTTGGGGAACTTCAACAGTCGCAGTTTGGGGCAGAACGAAGGTCTTCTTCGTTTTGATTCCCCGGTCAAGCTCAGAAGTAGTAGTCGCAAACTTCTGATCTAGGCGCTGCAGTGTGTGGGGCCGATACAAAATAGTCGGCAAACATGAGAATGCGAACCTTACTCCGGTGTCTCAGACACCTTGCACCCAACTGTCTACTTTTGAACATATGTCTATCAATCCGATACCCGAATTGTACGTTAGCATCGTCGTACATGAATGCCGCATCGACGACTGTCGTCGCCATGTTTGACTGATGTTTATATCATTGATCTCGGACCCAGTTTGCACGATGCTAACCTTTGAATGGTTGTCCATCTGAGACGTACAGGAGAATCATAATGAAAGTAAACGAGTACTTTCGATACCGATCATTTATATCATATATATATATACATATATATATATCATATATATATTCTATTCTATTCACAGAAAACAGCCCACAGAGAAGCACTCTTGAAAGAAACTTGCCTTTCACCGACAGTTTATCCACCCCCAGTTCTCTAGACGCATCCGAGAGTTTGAACGGAGCAAACAAGCTTTTAAAGCTGAAAAATGTCTGAACCGTGATGCGAAACACTGTAGTAGCGGAATCATGCTTCCCAACAAATCTTCTGTGAGAAGCCTCATAAACAACACTTCTCAGGGGCCGGCGTGCTTCTCTTTGGAAAGGGAGTCACGGTTAAGCCCCAATTTAGGCAGCCCAACGCTAAAACCACCTAACCGCTGGAAGTTGGGCGCTGTTACTGCTGAGAAGCACAACCCATAGGTAATTGGTCAGAAGGTCGGGCCACTTGCCGGTCCAGTATCGAGGAGAACTTTGATTGGCCGAAATTGTGGACCCAGCAGGCTTTTCTTCAGAAATATTCTGGCTAGTCTTCCTTAGGTGTTTTGTGACTAGAAGTAGCGTCCGAACTCTTTAGCGTTCACTGCATCTTGAAACTGCATGGAGTTTTCTTCTTCATTTCATACAAACAGGTTCTTGCCTGAAGCTTCCACCATAAAGCCATTAGCATATGTAAAACATTTTTGCTAACAACATAGGAAGGTCTTACAGATATCTACGCTCGAGAGCTCACCCTCACACATGCAAAGCTAGACCACTGTCCAGAGATGAAGCAGTTGGGTAGCAACCATTTAACGATAAGCATTTATCCCAAGACGAAGTTGCCATCCAGTCAAATTTATTTGATGGCGAAGTTAGGATCGTAGTGATCGTTTCGTTCAATATTTTGCCTTCAGCTCGTGTTACTACTTACGGTACGAACCAGTGAATCTGGGAGGGGATTGGGGCACCCTGCATAAGGATCGTTATTATTCACCCAGTTAGGCAAACCGATACACGGCACGCCAGATTCATTGATTACACTGCACATAGTGGATAAAGGTAATCCTTTTCACCTATGCTGATCATTCGCAGTCTTGTTGCACCAGGATCAACAATAGACAGCTAGCCAAGAATGCGCATACCCTGTGGATCAAAAGCGCGGGCCTACACTTGAACCGATCTTGCCAACCTTACTGAGGTTTGTTCTTCTTACTGGTTTTTTACCATACTCTAATCCCATTGATTTCACACTGTTTCGTCACTGACCGACGATCTCAAATATAACACTCACAACTTGGGGCTTGCGTCCGTTTGTTAGTAGCATGATGAGATTTTGAAGTTTTTCAACTGAAATTTCGACCTGTAAGGTAAGCTAATCTATAGCGAAAAGCCGTGAAACACTTTACAGCTGTTTCATTCTTATCAGGAAGCGACAGCAGGAAAAAATTCAAGATGTTGCAAACCCGCAGTAGTAGTTCCCGACTAAGCCTTTCGGTAACGAACGGCTGGTAAGCCGTGGGATTAATTCGCACTTAGACAGGATATAGCACCACTCATCCAGCAATCACGGAATTCAATTTGTTCGGTCACGTGTTGACTGGCTCCTTGAGGGACGAATTCTCAGATGGAAATTTCAGTCGCTATGTGATTTGTTCGTTCGTGTGCGCAACTTACAATTTGTTGTAGATGTTTTCGGGATTTGTAGAATTCACGTTCACATCACTCTCTTTAAAACAGTTCTCCTCTTGTCCTGGTGCAAGTACTCAAGAAAGTTCATACCATAGGAGGGAAGCATTGGACTCGAGTTTCGCTATTATTAGAGCTCATCAACTGTGACATCAGCGGGCGGCTTCTTTTGGTTGAAACATTTGCGTGATATTGATCGGTTGAATGACAAGTAACCACACACGAGCAGTCAAAAACAGTCTGAACGGCAAACAACGACAATGGGCACCGGTCTTTGCCGTTTTACCAAACGATAGAATGAGTAAACACTGAAAATTTTAAAGCAGATCATTTCTTATACCTGGAGTCCCAGAGGCATTCATGAATCCGAACTAAACGCTTCAGAAGAACGATGAACGTGAAATGAAACGAGAGCAAAGGGAACAAAAAACACCTCGAAGGATTTATGCTAATCAGAATCATTCAATATCTTTCTACACGGTCCGTATGTCAGGAGTTTTTGAGTTCCGTTCGTGGCATAAATTCCGTGGACTAGTAGATGCAGGTGATTTTGTATGCTTTTATGCAAAGTAGGCTTAGAACCCTACTTCTAACCTTCTCACCATCTACGATGTCATTCGAAACTCATGTTTAGTGCAGATTTTTTATGTCCAGTTTCAGCATTTTGGTCGTTCTTTATTCACGACTGATTGTGTGCAACCATTTGATATCCTATTGATCAATATTGGTTAGATATATCGCAACTGACCGCCGCTTTCACCCAACTCTGGGTTCTAGTGCTGTCGTTAACTTTGGACACCTACAACTCAGGCAGAATGACGATTTATATGAATGGACGGTTTTTAAACCCAGTGAACTCCAAACCATTTCACGCAAAAATGGTTGAAAGGTGAAGTATATCCATGTAGATGATTTGACCTCCCTTGGATTTTCAAACCGTTTCCAGCTACCGGCGAAATCGGATATAAATATTTACAAAACCATTATATTTTTAGGTGGTTATATGATGTGCAAAGCGCATGTTGAAGGTAACACACAGTCTTCGTCATTGAAGACAGCCTTTTCGGAAATGGTGAGCTTGGACTCTTCATGTGATGCGTGGAGCCATCCTAACTTTGCTTGTGGGAGGAAACTAGGCATGGATATGGACTCCTTAAAAACAGAGTTTCTATCTCATTCTGCTGAACCTGCAAACTTCTCTTGCCCTGACTCTTTTCCAAATGACAGCGTCCGCTTGGTATTTCGCAATTATTTGATTTGCTTGCTCAAAGCCTGTCGTTTGAAAATTCTTTCCAGCCTTGATGGCTTACTCCTTTACCTACTCAAGTAGTATGCCGATGAGTTGAGCACGAATGACATTACTGATATGTGTGTGAGTTTTATGTCTGGCCTTTGGAGAACCGGTTGTAATCCCCAAGCTACCTGAAAGTACTTATCATCCCCCCTATTCAGCCATGATGAAAAGTCATGGAAGAGACGATATAAAGTCTCACTTACCTTTTTATTATGACCTTTTCGAGGTTGCCCATAAAACCAGACGCAATGGACTTGCTCCTACCCCTTTCTTTGTCCATTTTATTGCTTCGGCTCTAAAAAATACCAAAACTACAGTTAAATATCTTTTTTTTTCAGGGTGTCGTTAGCGTTTCACACTGTTGGTGGTCTCCTTATCCTGTGTGGCCTCACTTGACTCGGTCCTGTAAACCGAAGTGGAACGGCACCGCCCCCTGGATCCTCCCGGTATATAAGGTAGTATTCAAGGGGGCATTTATCTGTAGTTCTTCTTGCGTGTTATAAGGGGGGCCTTCGAACCCGTTCAAGCTGTCAGTTTCTTTTTTAAGTCCGCTGGTTACATTGTTGTTTGTTGTCACTGGAGTCACAGGAGTCACTGAGATCCTTAACTATTCCACTCCACTGCCACTTCTGACTAACCTCTTTAAATTCGTGAAAATAACATTTCAGTGTTAATCTTTATGTATGAAAAACATTTCAGGGAGTTCCCTCAGCTGTACGGAGGTATGTGTTGACTCCAACTGATCCGAATACTTTGAACTGTAAAACCATTTTCTCAAAACTAAGAAGACGCTTTCTGTAAGGATCCTATACCATTTCAGTTGTCCTCATAATTTTATATGAGAGCCTTTACCTTCTCCGGAGTTTTATACTGCTATCCTATCATTTTCTCCAGCCTACTTGAGAGGGAATTTAGCGCCCTAAAGCAGGGCTTGTCGTCTCCTAAGTATGTTTGTGCATATTCACAATTTCGCTCAAGTACACTCAATGGCTAGTTTCGCTCTCTTCATCAGCAGTCTTATGGTCATACTAGAAGTATCTTTAAACAAATGCACTCCCGTACTTCCATGTACAAAAATTCTTTTGTGTCATTTTTCGTTCTTGGCCTTAATAGCTCTGAGACCGTCAGGATTCAACCTTGGACAGTGACTTCAATATGTTTGGCTTTCTTCAGTGTTCTCCGACCGTCTTTCTTTCTGTTAGCCTTTTTTTTATTGGTATCCTGTCAGTCAGATGGGACTTTGTGAGATAAATCTGTTTTTATCACTGTCCAGTGGCATGTATTTACCTTTGCCACAACTAAACGTATTACTCCGTCGGGAGTACTGAGGTCCAACCAGATTAGCTAGATGCAACACAGTGAGAATGGGTTTGATAATAAATTCTAGATCCCTTCTGTTTCAAGTGCCTGTGGCTTCCTTTAGGAACAATTCGGAGGAATGTGGAATCGACAAAAGTGACATATTTGCAAAGTTATTTGGATTATAGGTCAGTAGATTATTCTTGTCTTTTATTCCGTTCTTCGGTCTTCGTATCTAAGGGGCTCGCTAGTCGAGATCGTTGATTTTTAATCTGTTTACCCAATTTCCATTTGTCAGAATCTATATTGGACGACGTCAAGCTGACATAGATTTGTGATTTATGCTAAAATAAACTGGTCTCATTTGATACATTTTCAGGAGTTAGCGTACTGTGGAATTTGTGAACAGGACGGAATTCTGAAGCGACTGTTCTGTCTAAGGTACATCAATCACCTTCCCGCAGGAAATGAGGTGACCTGGCGGACAGAAACCTATTCCATAGGTGGGCAGAATTTCTTTTGTTCTAGGCTAAACGTGGTGTGTCCTAACAACTTCCAAAAATATACCCTAGGATGGAACCGTGGGACAGTCTCCGTTTTTTTCACCTCCCCGCAAATCAAATGGTTTTAGTCAGCGATTTTAAAACGTAGCATGAATGCTTCCAACCACAGTTTGTTGGCCACAAGAACAATGCACAGAACGTGCGAGCTTGCACCGCTTTTGTGACAGAATACAATGGACAGGTGGTTTAGGATTTAGCTGTTGATTACACAATGTTGCTAAAAATAGGTTGTAAGTCAGCTCAACTGAAGCCAGTGGTAATCTACACCTTAATTTTTTAAGAGAAGAGGGTAACGCGGATGTGATGGATGGATGGGCAAAACCGGGAATTGGTCGTTGGCTTGTTCGCTGAGCTGTGCAATTTGATTGCAAACGTTTCATCATCAATCAAGGTGACATCATCAGTACGTTGTTAGGGAACGTAGTGGCGCGTAGCGATGGGTTGTTGGTTGTGCCTGAGCTACCAAAATTTTCCTCCATAGAAAACCAGGAATTGTTCTTTTTGGGCATTGTAGGAATAGACTGTATTATTTTGACTATGAGGCGTAAAGTGACACATCCAACTTTATTTATTGTTGCTCATTTCCATGAGTAGACAGGCAAGCCAAGGAACGCCGAGATCCACGTGTCTAACTTTTTCCGGAGGTGGCTTTGGTCACCTTCTTCAAAAGCATTCAACCGAGCAGCCTGCATGAATTCGTCCAGCATACTAAGATACCAAAAGTACTGGGTTGCAAAGTTATGGCCAAAGTCTGTGATATGGTAGAAGTTGGGAGACCAAAATGGAAAAGCGAATAGTAGGACGTCATCCTGACAATTATAATTAGGCATTAGCTGTAAATGTTTATATGTATTTATTAAAAGTTCTTACCTGGAACGTTCCTTCTACGAGAGGCCACTTCCTGTAAGACTAGGTTAAAGTCCTACCTAGTTAGATTCCTATGGGATATATTTTTGTACTCTGTTCTCATCCCAAGACCCCCCCGGGTTCCAGCGTGAAATCCGTGCTCCTTAAAAACTCGTATTCAGGTAGCCGGATCTCAACGTTGCGTGGCGTAACCTTGGGATACGTGGCAACGTGCCGATCGCCACTGAACTGATTAAAAATGGCATTAGTTTAGTTAGTCATGGGTTTTTTTGCTGAGCTGAGGATTTCGATCGCAAACGTTTCATCACCATTAGAGATACTATCGTCAGCACGTTACCACGCAGAGAAGTGATGCGGTGCGTCAGTATGGATGACAGATACAGATGGAGCTTCAGTTGTGGTTGATGCAAGCTACGTTCAGAAAACGCATTGCGATATCCCAAATATCGAATCAGCTGAAACATGAAGTGGTTATATGCAGCACATTCAATTGGAGAAGACCATCATAAACGGGGGAATTCAATTTCAGGTGAATCTCACAGCAAAACCAAATTTCTGTGCAAATGGAAATTTTAGGCGAATTCCGTCTAGTTTAGCTTCATGTAGAACACTAAGGTTTAGGAAAAAATCGGGGACTTTGCCTACCTGAATGGCCTCAAGAAGGGTGAAATCAGTCGTGGGCTGTCGAAGAGGTGCCAGCAAACTTATGAGTAGTATGTTACGTCTAGATAAAGTTAAGCTTACCATTGTACTGCAGATGGAACTACCCTCCCTCCCGGTCAGACTGCTGTGGCTCATCACTTACAACATTATTAATAATGTTATATCCCGTTTTCGCCGAAGACGTCTAATAATTACTGCTTTTTACTACACTATATGGGTATACTGAAGTATTGGAGTGTATTACTAGTGAAACTTGTGAGAAATATCTTTTTACAGCTCAAAGCACCATCCGTTCGGTTGACCAGAGTTGAGAAAGAGATTGCTGAGCTTTTGGAGTGCTGCACTTTACTGAGTTCAGACATCCAAACGACACCGCGAGAAAACTGAGTTTTCCAAACTTCGTAAGTCAGTCTGCCGCCTTCTTCTCGGGTTGCTTCCAGACGCTCTGTTCTTTTTTCCTCATAAGAAGCCTCGCGTCCGAATGTTTTAATTTTTAGCAGAGACAACCATAGTCGGTAGCAGTACACCTATAGTTGAAACCCGTTTTTGATTGTCATGCGACAATGGGGAAAGAACATCTTAGTAGCATGGCGAGAAAAGAAGAGGGCGAGGACCTGGTGCAGAAGTGAGGAACGAGGCGTTCGAGCAACAATGAACAATATGTCAAAGACATCGTCGGAGTCGGCCTCACTATACATTGCAAACCTTACTCAATGCAAGCCCAGTGCAAAGTGGTAAGTACGCTGAAGCAAGGTGGTCTGGCTAAGAAGTGAATGAATGCTTGCCGCGGGCGTCGGTTACGTGTCATGCCCTGTACGGTTTCCAACCGCTTGCAAGTTGAATCAGCGGGATCTAGCCAGTAACCGCCTTTGTTTTCCGTTGCCAGTTCACAACCTGTTCACCGCAAAGCTTTCACCAAAAAGAGTTTGGAATTTCCAAAAATTCACTTTAGTAGACGGTAGTTGCACGTTCGAAATACGCGTCCCAACCACCATAACCCGACAAAATTCTTGCTGCTCTAGCGAATGGTTCGTTAATGGTAGACCTGAATCCATTTCTGGATTGGCCCGTCACATCGGACTACGCCGATGGACACTCAAGGGCATATGCTGTTTGCACTGAACCCCACATGCGTCCATTCGAACATGCTGCACCCGTTGTAAACCTGAGAGTGTAAGATCGGAGTGTTAATGATTACCAGGGGACAACATCCGAAAGAATCGACACCTCTACCATCCACTGTATCACTCCCTGGCGCACCTACGTATGGACTTTAAGAGGAACTATGGAAAAGGTTGATGTGTCTCACCTGTAAGTCCCAATACTCAGTCAACATTCCAAAAACAGACTATATCCACCCGGCCCTTGAAATGGTATGAAAACTGGCTGAAAAGGAACTCACAAGAAAAGCAGAATGGACCAGTCGGAATAAGGGTGAAGAACTACTGAAAGGGAGTAACTCGGTGAACCAAACAGACGCACGTTGCTCAGAATACGATGGGACACACAGCCCAAAAACACTTGTCAAATTGATTGCTAGACAATCCTCGAGTACTCTACTCTTTAGGAACTTTATAAGCTCATGCAGAAATGGAAGGATCACCTACCCAGACACACACTGATGATGTCTCCGTGCGTGGTGACGAAACCTCTGCAAGCCAATGGGCAATCTCGATGAGCAGATCAACGCCTCCTGACCAAAAGCCAAGGAGGACATTGGCTTACTCAGTAGTTCTTCGTGGACATGCCACAGCCAGCTACCTACGGTTATCTTGCAAGAACATCGAAACCGCCCTTCTTGGGACTCATCAGGTAGGCGCAGTCCCCGAGTTTCCGTCAACCTTATGTTCTACTTGAACCCAAATTGGTCTGATTCGATAAATACACTCCTTTGCAAATCAATTTGGTTTTCACGATAGACTCAATTGAATCTCTGGTTTACGAGGCGGCCTTTGTGCAGCACACTCAGTTGAAGAATATCATAAACGAGAGATTCAGTTCAGCCTCCCGTGAAAACCAAATTGATTTGCAAATGAGTGTATTTGTCGAAATCAGTCCAATTTGGGTTCAAGTAGAACATAAGGTTGACGGAAACTCGGGGACTGCGCCTACCTGATGAGCCCCAAGAAGGGCGAAACCGGTCGTGGGCTGTCGAAGAGTTTTCAGCAACCTTGTGAGTAGTTTCCTTCATGAAAATATACTGCGATATCTCGAATATCGTACCAACTGAAACATGAGGCGGCCTGTGTGCAGCACATTCAGTTGAAGAACATCATAAACGAGAGACTCACTTGAGTCTCCCGTGAAAACCAAATTGATTTGCAAATGAGTGTATTTGTCGAAATCAGTCCAATTTGGGTTCAAGTAGAACATAAGGTTGACGGAAACTCGGGGACTGCGCCTACCTGATGAGCCCCAAGAAGGGCGAAACCGGTCGTGGGCTGTCGAAGAGTTTTCAGCAACCTTGTGAGTAGTTTCCTTCATGAAAATATACTGCGATATCTCGAATATCGTACCAACTGAAACATGAGGCGGCCTGTGTGCAGCACATTCAGTTGAAGAACATCATAAACGAGAGACTCACTTGAGTCTCCCGTGAAAACCAAATTGATTTGCAAATGAGTGTATTTGTCGAAATCAGTCCAATTTGGGTTCAAGTAGAACATAAGGTTGACGGAAACTCGGGGACTGCGCCTACCTGATGAGCCCCAAGAAGGGCGAAACCGGTCGTGGGCTGTCGAAGAGTTTTCAGCAACCTTGTGAGTAGTTTCCTTCATGAAAATATACTGCGATATCTCGAATATCGTACCAACTGAAACATGAGGCGGCCTGTGTGCAGCACATTCAGTTGAAGAACATCATAAACGAGAGACTCACTTGAGTCTCCCGTGAAAACCAAATTGATTTGCAAATGAGTGTATTTGTCGAAATCAGTCCAATTTGGGTTCAAGTAGAACATAAGGTTGACGGAAACTCGGGGACTGCGCCTACCTGATGAGCCCCAAGAAGGGCGAAACCGGTCGTGGGCTGTCGAAGAGTTTTCAGCAACCTTGTGAGTAGTTTCCTTCATGAAAATATACTGCGATATCTCGAATATCGTACCAACTGAAACATGANGAAGATACTATACACACATCGATTCCTGTTTGTTATTCCCACCCGTTATCGGTTACCGGTGATAGGTTGTGTATATGCGCTCATACCTCGCCGTGTAAAATGCGGTTAAACTCAAGCTTATGTGACTATTTTCCTCCGTGGACAGTTTTTTCTTGAATTCTAACATCGTTGAAAAAACCGTACCGCGTTCACACGATGATCGCAATAGCATTGTCAAATCTAAATCGTAAGCATATCACGCAATACGACTAATTTAAAGGGAGTAGTAGAGCTAAACCGTAAAGTATGCTAGTTAGAATTCTCTACTAGGTAGAGGAGGCTGCATTTCTGTGAGATTGCGAGCGATCTTAGGAGCAGTAAACAAGTGAACTTCGCCTAGGCGGGAGGAACAAATTTAATGGATCCATGTTTTTGTTGTGTTTACTACTCACTTCTCAGAGAAAATTACATTAGACACGAACGACATCTAATCCGGATGCATCGGCGAATGAAACGCAACACGCAATCGCCAAACTGATGATGATATTCTGGACGGGGAAGGATCATTAGCGATGATCATCTTTAATGCGGAAGAAGCTTGCCAGCTTAACGGAGAACATCATGTCTTAAACCACCTAAATCTTGATAAAAACCCTATTGGTACAAAAAACAACAAGTCGGCTGGCATTTGCACAACGTTTCTCAGTGAGTTAGTCCCGGAATCGACAACTAGTTTATACCTTGATACAATGCGAATGGACTGTTTACAGACTCAGTAAACTGGATAAAGTTGGCCGACTAAGCCTCTGTTGATCCTTGTGGCAAACAGTCCTCCGGGATATTGTATACACATCACTTTGGCACAACTTATCATCTGCTTGTCAGGGATTTCTTGCAACCTAGAAGAATCAAACGCCCTTTGACGGGATTGGATATCATGACTAGGGAATTGGTTTTTATCCTAAAACTGGTGATGACAATTTAGGAGTAGACATGCTTTTTTGGAACTTCACTAGTAATGGACGGAATGGAACAAATGTTTGTCAATGGTTATGAATGGCGACAAAAGGCAAACCGACAACTTCCGGGAAGTTGTCCAAAACAAGTGGCACACAATCACCATGAAGTAGGTGAGCATGGCGAGACAACAGATAAGGACCAATCTCAGTGAGACAGTCTTGAATGAAAGGTACTCAGACAGATGCATATTCATTTCTGATTCTCAAAATTAATCCAACTAGTCATGGTGTTATATACCTTTGTGCACCTGTGTGCTTGTAGTGCACTCTGTATCTGTGGAATTTTCAGTCGGACTAGCGTGGTGACTGCAATTTACCTATTAAAAACATATCTTTATGTAACCGTGTAGGGTTTTGATAAATCCTGACTAGTTACCTGGTGCGCTGTGCTCAGCGTGATTGGTTTAAAAATGCGTCACCAGTTTATCGACCGCTACAAACAATGAGCATATCAAGTCTGCCCCGGTGTGCCACAGCGCTTTGTGAATCGCATTCCAAGCAGATGCGCTTTGATCTTGTGTTTTGAAGCCTCCCCTGAAGTGAACTTATATTATTTTACATTTAGTATGGTAAAACTTATGTACTGGATCGAACCCCTTCTAAATACTAGGTTTGGGTAACAGAATTCGATCTTGATCATGTTACACTGTGTTCATATGTTTCTCAGTAATCGATGGTTGATAGGGTTTCCATTCACGTCAATCCTGTTTGAGCAGTCCTCTCCATCTCCTGATAGGATTATTTTGGAAAGTTTGAACAAAAGAGGAGGAGAACCGGAATCGAGTTTTGCTGCTAACAGGTATCACCAGCATTGCATCTCTTTGGCCTTCTCGGAGGTCTGATATGCGAGGCGGGTGTGTTATCCATACACGACAAGTGCGCACGGGAGACACCTGAAATTTTCATGCTTGAACAGGCAAATGTGTTTAACCTTGGACAATGTGAACTGAGTTGTTCAACACCTTGAAAAATGGACTGTAGCTGCAAAAAAGAGATGCTTTGATACGTCAGATGTCATACCGACTGAAAGATGAGACAATCGTTGCGCAACACATCCAGTTGACGGATATCATAAATGAGAGATTGCGGTGCAATTCACTTGAGCTCGCGGTTAACACCGAAGCCATTAGTTCGTAAGCGGCTATCCTCTGTACGTCGATCAGAGCAGGCTAGTCAGAAAACACCACGGGCACGTGATCCTATTGAGTATGCTTGAAGAGGTATGAGTTTATTAGATAAACAGCTAGCAAATGGACGCGTTCGATTATTCAGACGTGGTAGTCCAGGTCGAGCCACCATATGCTGGTGGAGTAGTGAAAACGCGCCAACTTCACATGTCAAATGATCATAGTTTAAACCTCAGTACTGCCAAGGATATGCACTGTTAATGAGCTCTAACAAGAGCGAAACTCGAGTCCGGTTCCTCTCTTGTTTGGCTTCATTTGGTCTAAGCAGTTGATCACATGAGCTTTCAGAATTTATCTTCGTTGTACCAAACTCAAAACCAAGCGTGGACCAAGTTCCAGAATCGGATGGTGAAGGCATTCAACTCATACCTCGAATTCAGTCCCTTTTCGGTATTAAATCAGGGGCCTCCTGCGAATACCTGTAAAAGAGCCTTGTCAAACGAATTGGAAACCATCCTACCTGTAAATTTCTAGCCTCGTCCACAGTCTTGCATACAGAGCCACTACGATGAGCAACTAGATCCATTCCAACCAAATGTATTCAATCCATTCGGTGGTGAGCTGTAAGGCATCAAATCCAGTGAGCTTCTCAGTAGTCCCTTTCTCCACTGCCCATTTCTTTCGTGCCCGCTCATGATCAGATTTATCATACGCGGAGAGATCTAATAATCAAGAGACATTCTGCATGATAGATTTTCTGGGTGATCAGTAGCTTTTCCTTAAAACCACATGTGATCACCGTTTTTCTAGGGAGGGAATCTCGTGGGCGCATATTTGCGAAAGTTAATTTTGCTGGCAGATTCACAGACCTGTGTTTCATCAGTCACCTACTGATTATTTCACCAAGGTAGGAGGGAGAAGTGGTTGGTCAGATTTACATTCGTTTTATCTCTGCTTTTTCATCTAGTTTGCTTTCGTCATTTTCTAAATAAAATATGTCCTTACGTTCACACTAGATTGGCATAAAACAAAGTTAGGAGATGAACAAAGGGTGTCGCACTGAGGATGACGAAAGTCCCAGATGAGCACCCATTTCGAATTAGGCACTTCTATACACATATGACTGATCAAGTAAACTGGAACGGTTGCACTTTACTAATAGTTTCTGACGAGTTTTATTTGCGCGAGATTCTTCTGAACTCTTGGTTTGAGTTAGCTGAGTGACCATTGGCTATCAGGTGCTTGGTTAAAGATAGGGCCTGCTCCTGGCTGCTGCCTGGTCTTGGGTCATAGCTCGTCTCGGTTACGTCGGTATGTGTTCAGTGATTCTTCCGATGAACTCTGATTTGTTCTACTTGTGTAGATCTCACCGCGTCTGTAAATGAATTAGTATATGATATGAGAGGTTGAGCAATCATGTGAACACAAGTTACGAGGTAAACAGAAAAGTGACAGATGGGCGCGATCATTCTCAGCTGAGGGACCATGTAATGTTGGTTTAGGGCCGACATTATTTGCCGCTTCAGGTCGGTGAAACAATTATTACCTTCAAATGACGGTCGTAAATAAATCTAATGTTCTTCTACAGTAGGAATGGGTAAACATACCGTTTACTATATATCTCGGTGAACCGTCCTTGGTACCCAGTAACGTGTCCTTAAAAAATATCGTTTATCCGGACAAATTGTCCGAAGTACGCAAGTTCTTGGCGCATTCGGACAAGTTACTCACTAGTCCTGGTTTACAAGCTACTGGATGCGCTTCAGTAGACTGTGGTCTTTCGTGTCCCACCTGAACATCATGCGACCTCGAGAGAGCGCAGTGGTTGAGACACGAACTTACTGACCGGGAAGTCTGCATCTGGAATGCTCTTGTCTAGGGTTTGGGCAGTCTGGCAAAATTTCAACCCCCATGCTTCCTTCGGGTGGTCTGGCAGCTTGGCACTGAAATGGTCTTACAGTCGAACGGTTATTTTATTTATTATCGAACGCCTTGTGGGTAAGATGCCCAAAATTGTAGGCTGCTAGTCGATCCTTAATCCTGAAACACTGTAACTCCACGGTGATTGACACGAAACCGCTCCAAAGATAAAAGGAGTTGATTGCCACAAATGAATATTGAAACGCCGTTGAAGTAATGTCTATATAAAACACTGGACGTGAACCATCATTTTGCAACTGTCTCTTAATCATTGCCATTCAGTGTAGGGCCCAACAGATAAAATTTACCAACACAATTGATTTGCCTGTACGTACCATGTTATAGATTGGAGTTGGGTTCGATTACCCTGACAATGAAAATGGCAAATGTCGGATAAGAATGGGGCCACTTCTGACAACATTTTTATCTGTAAAGTAGGGGAAAGGAATTTGGGGAGAAAATGTCGGTTACATTATCGATGCAGCCACCAAAGATGGTTAGACAAAAAGTTCATGTATAAGTCTGAGAGCGGCCATTCATATCGTAAAGCAATGAATGACCAAAAAGAACAAAAATAATAACCATTTAATTGTCCCAGCATATCCAATTACGACCTTTTATCATTACAGTTTCGAGGGATGCCAGGCGTTCGACAGAAATCATGTGAGACCTATTTGATCCTTGTCTTTTACTTGTTTTTGTCAGATGGAAAATTAACAGTCACTCTTGGACTGGTAGGCCTCGAGAATCGTTACTGATGAGTCGTCACGAATCTTGTCCGGCTCGAAGCTGACATTAATCATATTAGTCGCTATTCCAAATCCTAGTTCCCTTTTCGCCTACCTGCTGTCCCCTTCCTAGGAATTCTAGGCTCCATATTCACTAACACTCGGATTCAGGGTGCTGCTGGACCCCTTATGATCACAACGGTCATTCCCTATAACTATGGTCTTAATCCGTCTCGTCATGGTTAACTTGAACTAATCATAACTACTTAATCAGCCCCAGTTATCAACCTCTTCATGCGAAAAGTCACTGTCAGATTCTAGTCAGTTACGGCGAAGACGGCACACATCCAAGTGATGTAAAACATCCTACCCTTAGGCTGTATATTCGTATTACTCGTGGTATGTGTTTGAAATAAACTCACAACAGTCTCTCTCTCTTTCTCGGACTGGCCCGTCAAGCGGAAACTGTATTCGAGCTGTCTTTAAAAGACAAATTTACATGGAAAAACCTGACAGACTATCAGCTTGCACAATTCCGGAAATGTCGTAATTCTGGGTTATTATATCACTTTTTGTTTTTATCAAACGATATTACGATTCGATCAATACTCGGTGATTCTTCAATTCTTTTTTCATCTCGCCACTAACAGCGAAACAGTTTCAAGCCAAGCGATTCGGTCGAAAATTCATCTGTTTGCGGTATACTTAGTTGTAGTTTACTTGAAATGAATGGTATCGTAATTTTGTTAAGATCAAGACAATCCGATTCATCAATTTGTGTGTTGTAAGCTTAAGCGCATCCTGTTTGTTGCAGGGGAAGAAAGGTCCTCGGAGCTAACGCTTGCCAAATAAACATTTTTTGTCAATTCAATCAAACGTTCGAGAGGAAGCGTGTGTTTTACACCAGGATTCCCCACAATGCGTCCTTCTGAACCGCACATCACACCGATGTGTGTGCAAAAATTCCAAAGGGACAGCTAGATAGACTGGAGAATATAAACGTACAGACTATGCCCTAACATGATGAGAGACAAAGACCAATCTCTACGAAAGACCACGTCATCGCTCCCCGTAAACTACTATCCAGCGTGTAGTTTCCCAGAAGAGAGGCCCTTACCCAAAGTAGATTAAAAAAGCTACCCTCTGGAAGGGAGCTAATCATGCGGAAATCATTTTACCAGCTGTAGTCTTGTCGTTAATGTACCGATCGTTCTCTAAGTTTTTGTGGGAAGTAGCAGGTCGAGCATTTTTTCAAGGGGTACCTCTGAGAACCTGGGGCGGATTCCTAGTGCCGTAACACAAGACGATGTTTTCATGCTTATTTGATGGACATCTTGTCGCAATCTGATTGGATTAAGAGCCGCCCGCACCTTCAATTTATTTTGTTTGATTTGAGCGAACCATGGGGCTAAAGACGGAAACGGCGGTACAGGAGCCAGAGCGCAGTCGCTGTTTTTAGTACCGAAAGTTTACAGTCACATGTAGTAGCAACGACTCACCTGTTAAGTTGACTGACACTTCAAGTCAACCCTCCAGTTCTGGAACAATTCATCGGAATGTGTAACCCAGCCCTACAGTAGAACTGGAGGATACACATTCAGATCACTCCATCTTTCGTGCGACTACCGAGTGAGAAAGAATGATTAGCAGTTCAAGTCGATCTGGACAGCTCTCTCACTCTCTCACTCTCTCAGCCGGGATGTTTTCTAAATTGTTTGCTATGTCAGATCTCATTTTTAAATCAAAAGCGGTTACAAAAATAACGCAGAACTAACCTTCCAAGTATCCTCGCCCTGCTAAAAAAAGTACCAACACTCCGGATATTTGTCCTTCTTCCGTGGGGAAATTAGCGTTGATTTTCTGCAGACGTTATAAGTCACACAGAACAAATAAGAAGCCGTTCAGAGATTCCTAGGACCGTGCTATTTATTTCTTACTGATTAGGAAGCAATCAATCATCCAATACAAAGCACGTGATTTATGTTCACCGAACAAGAATGTCGCCTTCTGTTAAAGATCATCTAGCTAGATATGCAGACCTGTGATGTGGAGGACGAACGTGCTGAAGCGAACGCTTTTAAGGCGCCAGTTTCCTGTTTGCAAGCCTCCAATCCACCGTGACAGGAAAATACCGCGCTGGGAAAGTTCATACAGCGCTGCATCACTTCGTTGAGAGGTTTCTACTTTGAGGACATTTAGCACGTTCTCTCTCTCTCTCTATATATATATATATATATATAATAACCGATAAAATTAAGTCAAATCTCGATAGGTGATACACAGGTGTTATGAGGATAAAGACATGTTTCGCTTTGAATTTTTTCCACCGTCGTTGTGAGGAGAGTTTTCCGATGCTGAGGCTTCCATGACCAAAGTTTCTGTTTATGACTGGTGTGTTGGACTGTGGGGTCACCACGAGTAATCCAAATCAGATATCATGATTTAGGAGGTATGAGGAATTGGCACTCAGCTTGAGAGAAGTTATCCAGCGAACTCCTCACAGTTTCCTACGAACAGCAATTGAACCACCATGGTATTTGATGGATTATTCTTTATACGTGTTGGTAATTATTTTTGAATTACAGTCCACATTGATGAATACCATTAAGGAAATTGTAAATGATGAACCGTAGTAAAATAGCAAGTATTTACAGAAAATTGGTTGTTAGATGGTTGGAAATCCGTTGCAATTTAACATAGAAAACAAGAAAGTAGGAAAACAGAATGTCCAGTAGACTGTACAAGAGTTGGTAGTTATGGAAAATCAAGAACACAGATGCTGATCTAACTTTTGAAAAAAAGAGAAAATCGATAAATTAGTACGAGCGAAAAGAAGAAGAGGCCTGTTGAACTACAAATGGCTAGTAGGAGACAAACTTTTTGTCCATACTGGTACAATACTACACTGTCTGACTGACCGCGAAAGAACAACTCAACTAGCTGGAGAATTGCGGTACAAATAAGAGAGCTACCGGACTGTCTTTCGATACGTGGAACAAACTGCTGAAGCGGCGAACTCGTTCGACTGTTCAGTCGTGGTAATTCCAGTCTGCTCGGGTTGAGTAGCGGTAACAGGCTCGCCTCAGATGTCTGCTCTCTGGGGTCTAGTCCTGTTAGGGCCAAGGATAAGCACTACTGACGAGCTCTCATGAAACAGATGTTCGGGTCTGGTGCCTCTTTTTCGTATGGACTTACCGGAATAAGTGGGGAGGAGGGAGAGTATTCAGCTGAGAGCCGTAGGATGCTGGCATTTATAGGTCTTACAGCCATGCGGAAATAGTCTATCCTGTTCATGCATATTCACGAGGCCTAAATCCAAGGTGACCAGCCAGAACGTCTACAAAAGCAGTAATGTTCCCTGTTAATCGTAGTATCGCTATCGTGTGATGCACAGTATGATTTTGGACACCATATTAAACAGTTATTTCATACATCAAGATGATCCGATCAAGGGTCAGCTGACAAGACTTAGAAATTCTCAAAATAGATTACGGTCACATTGCCCGGCAGGTTGAGATTCCTAAAACTTTCCTTTCAGTGAGATCTCTCTCGAAACTGAAAGTTTATCCTGTTCCCTTTAGGGGGTATTAAGTCTGTGGAATAAGATTACAAGACTGATGAAATAATAAAAAGGATTCATTTTTATGAGTAATATCATTACCTATTAATGGCAGTAAAGTATAAACGACAGCCTCTGGCACAATTCCAAATAGCTCTTGTAAAACGACGTTTCAAAAAGGAGTTTTTCCAGCTTCGCCGTCCATGGACATTGCCGGTGTTGTAAGGGGGTTGCAACATTATTGTACTAGCTTCGGTGTATCACTTTGTTATTGCCAACAGTTGGGGCATTTATATTAGTCGTTTGAGACTTTATCCTGTTAGTCTGCTGAAAAGTCGAGAAGCACTGTAGAGTTGTTTCACCTTTACTGGGAATCATCAACAGTGCGCATCTCACGAAACTCAGGGAGTTTCGCGAGGTAACCACACTGCTGTTCAGCCGCTGGTAGCCGAGCGATTTGGCCCTCAACTACTAGCCGGGAGGTCACGGGTTCGAAGCCTCCTGAATGTTTTCCCACCGATTCTGCCCAATAAGGCCAAAACAGGTGTGAAGTGCCTCTCGTCTTCTCAGTATAAACTGGTTTCACTTACTCGACGAGGTCTCCACTGAAAATCCTCACATCCCCTCCCCCGCCAACAAACTATAAGCAGTTCAGAGGAAGAATATTTTACATGACGAGTAAACTTTTCACCTTAAACGTCATTACTCGAGAGGTCAGTCAGCATGCGATCACGTGATTTGAACTCCGCGACTCAAGGCTGAGTGACGCTGTATCCTATTCAAATATGAGTAGATTACACTGCTTATGAGTTGTCTGCGGTCGAATGGCCAAATTATGAACTACTGACTGGGAGGTATCGAGTTAGAATCTCCATGGCAGTTCGTGATATGTGCACCAAAGGTGATTCCCAATAAGGATAAAACAGCCATACAGTGCTTCCCTGCTTTCAGACACCGATTGGCTTCAATTACAGAACGGAATATCCATTGGAAACCCCCTAATCTCCTCACACTACTAACAACTTCTGATGGCATCTGCTCATATGAACGACGGATGTAGTTCTTCTAAGACAGACCGCCTGCTCGACCAAAGCCAATTGGGTCGTGGGTGGTCTTTTTCTGGAGGCCCTACGGCCAAAACTGAAGGCACAGAATGACTTCCAGGGACACATTAAAATTGTCCAATCTGTGAAATCGTTACCGTATTCAAAATGCAAACATAAATATGACTTCATTCCTCACAAAATGTTCTTCTAGCAGTGGGATGAGCTTAAAAATTCCCCCCTAAATTGGAGGACATACCGGGAAAATTGTACCCACATGTTACAATCTTGGCAAAGTTATGTTAGAGAAACATGTTCCTAGGGACTTTAGTGCCATCCACTGTGTTGCAAAACATGTGATGAATAACAGGGTTTCCTGGAAAAGAATCGGCCGTTCTTCTTACTTTTTGGATGTCTTGTGCACAACAAAGCACAGCGCACAACACAGTCGTATCTCTACTCGTTGTAATCTCACCCATTGACTTCGATGTGATTGTGCACACAGTTTTGTGGGACAACTTTGGTCGTTGAGCCCTGGATATCCGCCTTTTAGCTCAATCTATCACATGAAGAACGTGATTCCAATGCAGTTGCGTCAACGCAATTAATATTGCATTAATAATGGTTCATTAAGTTCATTCCAGCCCCAACAACTCCGAAAGCATGACGCCCCCAAAGGCTGTGATTGAGCGCCGACAACTCATGAGGACCAAGCGTGTTTGTCAATTTATACTTGCTTACTCTTTTTTACACATGTGGTTGGCGACATTCTGGCGTGCTGGACAAACGTCATCAAAGCAAGCACCACGAGGATATAAGCCAAATGAAACGCCAAATCGCTCGAAATGTAAAACTGATTGCTCAAAAAGTGAGCGAAATCAATGCGAAATCAAGTTCGTCTAAATCAGAAGAGCTATCGCGGAGGGTTCGCGGTATACTTAAACCTTATTTGGCGAATGTCAGTTAGCCAGAGGTCACAGACAAAGAGAACAGGTGACAAGATATATTTCATCCAATTTTCGGAAGTCATGGAAACTCAAATGGGAAATCCCCAACCTTCTTAGTTCAATGGAGGATGAAAAACACGCCTAAAAACTAGCAGGTAACAAAGAAGTGGAAAGGAACTGGAGGCTTTATGTTACAGGTTTCCGAAGATTGGGAATGCAACACCCTGAATGACATCTATCTGGTAGCTGAAGAGCATGCGAACTGTAAGCCAAACTAACGCTGCCGGTGGTGTATTGCAAACTCGATAGTTTTCGATGGCTGGAAATATATTCCGTGTAAAAATGTAACGGAATATTTACTGCCGGTTTCAAACATTGAAAATTTATCGGTCACTTAAATTCGGTGAGAGTCGTTAGCGCTTGATCAATTTGTCGCCTTCATTTGCTTTCCAACCTCCTTTTCAGAAAACGGAGCGTGACACTCTATTGAAGGTGAACTACACCAAACTGACTGACAGAACTTCTGACGCGTAAAGTAAGCAGCCCGTAACAGAAGTGGCAGTCAACGACCTTACGTTATTTGCAAAATTGTGAAGGACACAAGATTCGAGAAAGAGTTGAGGGACCGAAGTTTTTAACGCTGTTTCCCTGAACTCAGCTTGTGAAACTGTGTGGCCTCCTGTGCAAGGTAAATTCGAACAAGTCGTTCACTGTGCATTTTTATGATAGGCTGGTCTGGGAAAGACAATACCAAAAACCAATTTACTGAATCGGCCCGTTAGTCGACCGGTGTTTTAATTGTAACAACTGAGGGCGAGGACAAATTTACGTGACCTTGATGATTACGTGAACATGAGGCACAAAGAAAGACAACAAAAACGTGCGGTTGTTTAGATCCGTTTTTCAAGCGCCTTACAACCATCTAAGAATGAGGTCCATTTTGTTTTCATTTCTAGGTTTTACTGCACTTTCACACAGTGACTTGCATGGCTTGTTTAGATGGGGGAAAACCCTGCGTACGCACTGGAAAGTGATTCGAAATAGGAAGATCAAAACAAACTTCGTGGCAATCCGCACTCGAACAGTTTCTTCTGCACCGAATGGATTATATTCGAATGTTCACTACAATGTAAGAGTACCACATTCTAGTTTTGCATTCAACAGTCTGGACAAACAAGAAGGATTGCTGTAGGAGAGAAAGGGTTTCTTCAATCCGAGTTGATGTACCCTACAAGTAGATATGGGCTTAAAAAGCCCATGACCCTAGGTGAAATCAAGTCAGTTCGGGCCGAAAGTTGCATTATGTACACATATGGATGGGTTTTCGGTAATAGAATTTTTGTGGACAATATTTTAATCAGGCAACAAGGTGCAAGACATACCACAGTTTTGTGAATGAGATTAATATAAGAGGCTTGCATGAAGTTTGTACTGCAGATGATCGTGGATACCAAACAGGCAGAGCAAATATTCACCAGCACGCTGGTGGTGTGTTGTGGGTCTTGCAAAAATAGTTTCGAATCTTCGTCTCGTTGTACAATTCAAAGTGAATCACCGGAGATTGTGGAAAATTAGTACAAGAATCGCAAGAACCTCGAATCACGTTTGCTGATTTGCGTCACTTGTGGCGTCAAAAAGGCATATCGCTAGCCCTTAAGGGTCGCGTGTACCAGGCTACAGTAAGGGCTGTGTTGTTGTATGGGTGCGAGACGTGGCCTCTGCGGACAGATGATGTGAGGCGTCTTCAGGTTTTCGACCATCGATGCCTCAGGAGCGTTGCTGGTTTTGGATGGCGTCAGTGTGTTAGTAACGAGGTAATTAGAAAGCGGGTACTTGGTTGTCCGGCAGGTACTTCAATCGGGGAAGACATCCAGCGCTACCGACTACGATGGCTCGACCGTGTGCTACGCATGCCAAAACACCGTCTACCGAGACGAACGTTGTTCCCCGTGCCTCCTCCAGAACGTAGCAAACGGCGAGGTGGACAACGCTTGACTTGGCAGAAGGGCGTGAAAGAGATCACGAAGAGTTTGGGTGTTGTTGGTGTTGTACGCCTTCCAGGATGGGGTCCCCGTGACCCCACCTGTGCTTGGCTAGAGACATTGCAAGAAATGGCGGCTGATGGATGTCAGTGGCGGTCGTGCTGTTGGTTTCTTTCCAGATTGTCTGATTGAGCGCTTGGGGGTCTAAGCACCTCAAAATGCCTGACATAGGCCAGTATTAAGTCCCCTCCCTCACCCACTTTTTTCTGTTCTTTTCACTCTAGGGATTTAAATATAATTAGACAAGCTTAATGGTTGTACAGCAGTGAAGCATCAGTGTCAACACTGATGTTGCTGTCTTTGACGATAATGAGGACATTCAAGCCATCAAAAGATAACGGCCAATCCTGATCAGGTAAGGCTTTGGGCAACTAATACCCATAATCTCTGAGGTGCCAGTTAGTGAAAGCAAGCAGAGATACAGAGGCTGGAAGTCCGGTGTACTAGTTTAAATTAGCAGACTCCTCAACAATCCATGGCCAGTTTCTTGCGACTCATCAGGTAGGCGCAGCCCCTGAGTTTCCATCAAACTCTACTTGAACATTGTGAACGAGATGCAGCTGGGATTGGGGCGAGTCTACGATGAAAGCCTAATTGGTATGCAAACGAGTATATTCTTCAACGGAGGAACCATAGTCAATGCAGGATGGTGCCTGCAATTGACAGCGTGTTCTTGAGTGTATTGGGGATCGACAGAGAGAAACGAAATGCGAACCGCTTTCTTCAATATGAGTTGAACTTGCTAGGGAACATTACGGGTAAACGTGGCATGTATGTGCATTGTAGAAAGAGATTCAAGAATAGTCCCGGTCGTATGTTGTAGTGTTTGAAAAACGGACTAAAATGAATGTTCAGTGATGGTGGCACATTAGAAATAAGGAAATGAGAGACCGATCATCTAAATTACCAAAGCTATACGGAGGAAAGACCGTGAATAGTAGTACAGACATACAATAAAAATGTCGCCCGCACATTACAACCTGTCATTCGGGGTCATAACGGGAGACATTTCTTTGATAGGGGAGGAAAACAAAGAGGCAGTAACATGAGTGTTTGAATCGCTTCAGCGTTTGTGGGAAATGGAAAGGACTTTCGACCATTACAAGCCGTGAAATGCCTACAGTCCAGCAAATAATCGATTGTCGCTGACCAGAACTCACGCGAAAGTTTCACATATTTGCACAAGAGCTCTCTCACTCACAGGTGGCAACTTTCGGATAAGGCGAAGGCTCCCAAATGGACCGGACGGTATCGCCATCTAAATGAGTCTAAGTTTCCAAGGGCAAGAGAATTCCCATGTTTCTTTGCTTGTCATGACATGAGTACACCGGATGATTATCGAGCATCTTGAATACTCAACAAAGTTTGCAGGTCGGTATTCGAGGATTAGGCATGTGTTCAACAATGGTCCAGCTGAAGGAAGTTCTTTCATTTCAAAGGTGCATGAAAACGAATCTCTTTAACAGGTCGCTCCAGCTATGGCCAAAAACAAATAACGATCATCTTCCGTTATAGGTGAGAATCCCTGCAAATTTTCGGTGGTGAGATAACATTTGACCTTGAAAGTAATAAACGATTCTTACAAAATACCTTGCTTCAGGTACAGAATATGGTACCTTTGTTAAAAGTGAAAAACCACTAGCAGGTCAACATAGCCTTTTCGACAACTCGCCCCCGAGTAATTAGTGCTTGTTGATGGGGTTGTCACTCGGTGATAACTAGTCAGCACATCGTTTACATAAATGTCAGGCAGCATACGAGGCATGGAGTTTTGTAAAAACCAGATCCTGCACGAAGATCACTGACTAGCCAGAAAAAACAATCTAACTATTCACCAGTAGTTAGCTGAACGTCAGAATAGGACAGAAGCCAGATGAATACAGTGACACAGACGTAAACCTCCTTAGCTTTGCAAAACGGTTGGCTAAGCGCGATCCTGTGACTGCTAACCAAATCGTAGCTTGTCCGGCCCACTTGAGCGAGTTCAACTGGGAGCGATGGGCACATGATACTGAAGTTTCCGGACTCAGCCTGGCCATGAATGCAAGATGGTTACTAACGTCCAGCCAGAGGCCCATCGGTCACGCGCAAATATTTTTGTTCCTTCTGATATGACAACCAAGGTACATCCAGCACGAATTAACTCGCAACTACAATGACCGGAGCTAACGCGCCGTAAGACCCAGTGTGTGCGCCACCTGTTAAATATTGCTTATAACGACACTGCTGCCGCTACTGATGATGATGATGTTGATGAGGATGAAAAAAAGAGAGGCAATCCAGTCCACTGTTTCCTCGGTTCGTTGTGGACGAGAGTTTTCCAACACGTATTTGTTTACTGCCCGTACTCCGCCAAATATACAGCCAAGCAGCCTTCCGATTCTTCCGGTAAATTTCAATTTTTCAGAGGAGTGAGCAAAGTTTGACCGATGGATGAAATCTCGGCAGTCGCATATTGAATGGTAAACTAACGAATGACGGTGGTTCTTGATAACGGTGTGTAGCTTGTCCATCAGTCCTCTGAAAGTATGCTATAGCGGGTGGTACATCAAACCCTTTGTTTTAAGACCGAAAGACAGAAACTCAGTGCGACGATAGAGTTAAGGCGAATCACATATGATATACAGTGTATTAAAATATAAAAATCCATCCCATTTTGCTTAGATATTTCGGACATTTTATCAACTAGGGCTAGAAAATCCGGTATACTTATTCCTTACTGACATTTAGATAAGATAAATGGATTCATCGGAGAAAATATGTTGAAGTGTGCAGCGAGCTTTGATTGAACTTGACGCTTAGGCGGTCTCCTACAATACCAAGGACTTGTTAACAAAGATTGTAATGCATCTATCGCATATACTTTTTGGGTGGATCTGCGAATTCTACGAGAACATAAACCTCAGTGGGATGTTTTCGTAAAGTATGAAGCCTCGCACACGTAGGGAATGATCTATGGGCTTGAAGTCACAAAACCGTAGCCAAATTTGGCGACTTGCACTGCCATATGTTACCGGAAAACCACTTGGCATTCAGCATGATCGATAGCTTAAAAGTGCGTATCATGCATAGGAGATGTAGCCCGGTCACGAATGGTAATGATCGGATATCACGTCTGATTAGCTCGGAGTATACCGTTCCTAAGCGCTTCAGAAGTACCTGGTGAGTGATTTGGAAGGCGTTTTTGGATATATGATATGCGTGATGTTGGCCAGACGTGTTCTACAAGCACCGAGAAGTGGCTAAATAAAGTGATAAATAACAGGTAGTCGGTGGCTAGCCGCCGTGCCACCCGAGGGAAGCACGATGGCTAGGATACTCCTAGGTTACCCAAGCCCAAGCAGGAGCAGTCAAGGAGACTGGATTGGGTTCGAACCACGAATCTTCATCGCTATCTCTGTCCAACATCTGATGTCATCTTAGTTTTATCGTACCGTTACGAATTTATCAGATCACATTAAGAGGCCCATCTAGGTGTGAACTATTGGCTCTATGGTTCAGTCAGTCTCCTCTAGAATAGTAACATGAATGAATCGTGTTCAGGTTCATGAATAAACTCTATATTTGGATGAACGGAGTTGAAGTTTGTTGGTAGTGTGATGAGATTTGTTTTTTTGTACAAGTATTATAATCTGTAAGTATAAATATATGTATATATCAAATTTAAAATGATCATACGGTGCGGCTAGTGCATTTTGTGGGTATCGTGTGCATCTGTGACTAGGTCCAAGGAATTTTGAAGTGAAATTCCATCTTTTTATTGACAGTTCACCAGCTACACCCATTTGCGTCCAAACTTGGTTTCAAGGTGCCACCAAAGAGTATTTTTTGAACCTTATGAGTAGTATTTTTCCTCAAGAAAATCTGTTACGATATCGCGATCATTGCGTATAACATTCTATCAGACAGGAGCACTAAATGAGAGATTTGACTGTATTTACTTGCGTCTCCTTGTAAAATCAAGTTGGTGTACAAATGAGTGTATTCCTTGAATTACTTCGAACATGGGTTCAAATGGAACAAGGTTAACGGAAGAGGAACTTCGGGACCGCATTTACCTGGTGGTTCCAGAAAGTGCGAAACCGGTGGCTAGCTGTCGTAGAGATTTCAGAAACCTTGTGAATAGTATTTTTTCAGGGATTGGCAATGGTTCTTTCACTGCTTACATGGGAATGCCAACATGGTTTTGACAGTGGTCAATCAAATGTAGAATGTAGACCGCTGTCTCACTGTCACAGGGAAGCTCGAGTGCAGGTTATCGAACTTTATACCCTTTTTGACGAACTGAGAATTTACCGTCAGTTTCTTCACTGATACGTCTCTTCTGGCGGTGTTTAATGGGCTATAAGATTGGTCGGCAAAAGACGTGGATATTTTGGGAGTTTGCCTAAAGTTTTGACCAGGTCCATTTAGCTTCGGAAGCCTTTCATCCAGAAGGACCTGCTCGGCGCCATTTTCTGGTGCTGATTGCAAAACCTGACCAGTTGGTTTCTTCAAAAGCTACCCATATCTTAGAATACAAGTAGATTATTTGTCGAATGAATTGAGAAACGTCGTTTGCGGCTGTTCTTCTGCGAGCTACGAACAAAATTTGAGACCTGGGAATGACACCTACTTAAGTTAAGTGTTCGGCCTTGAGAAGGATAGGGGGTCTATAGGGTCTTGCTAGAGAAGGTACCGAAGGACTTAGAGAGTTGGCATTCTTTATCATTTGTGACACTTTACTTTGTACTGAGGAGGCAGACTCCTGTGTTTTGGGTACTGATAAGTCTTTCAGTGAGCTCCTTGAATGTGTTTGCTTGTATTCCAGTTCATGAATACTGTCCACACCACCCAATAGCTGCCGGACTAATTCGGTTTCCATGCAGAACTCACCCACGTTGCTCGGAAAACTGATTCCACTGGGTACATTGATTAGGAAGACGAGATGTCGTCTCTCATCCGCTACCTTCATCCCATACATCAGATATGTAATAACCTTCTTCAGCTAGCACATATCTTCGGTTTTTGGATGAAGACACCCGTGGAAAGAAATCTCTTGTATCAACACTTTTCTGTGCGTTGAGAACAACGTCGCGGTTTTGTGGCAAGACGTTTATCGGAAGCCTGTTTGAACACAATCCAGTCTCACTGGGAAGACTACCGCAGATGCAATCCCCTCATATTCGACCAAAACTGCCAAACTAGTCCCATGGAATTCAGTCCGCGAGATCCGAGTGCAAAATCGATCTGAACAGTTTCACGCCAACCAGCTTTCATACGAACTTACTGTTTTACAAATGCGGCGTTTTGAGCACAAAGATTTTGCATGAGACAGAATGACTGAGTCACAGTGTACTTGGGTGTATAGACAACCACGTGCCTCTTACTTCATTAACATGCTAAAAACAGGCCTAGTGGATAGTAGGCAGTAGTGTACGATTGTCTGACATGCACAAATTTTCATACCGTCTAGGTGGACAACAAATTCTCTTTGAAAACTGGCACCAATCTAGGTTACAGTTCTGTGGTCACAGTTATCCAGTTCAGTCATATCCAGGGCACCAACATTTGATGGTAAGAAGCCAGCCAGAACCAGGAAATTGTCTAGGTATGTATGTCTTTACAGATTATACAGAAAACCGAAGTTGACAGAATACAAATTAGTTGGACGAATTGTGGTCACACTGAAACGGAGGTGGTACTCGTGTGTAGGTAGTTTTTTAGATAAAAATGTGTCATGGTAGAATGCATCGATGGATTAACGAAAGAACTTTGGGTGTTAGTGGCGAGTGTGAGTTGTTGAAAGGATGAGCCTGTTTAATGGAGAACGAATAGCGTCCCTTGTTTGAGTAAATATATTACGCATAGTATATTGGGTTTATTTACAGTGATGCAGTAGCTCTCCTCGCCCACTTATGTACCTTTTTGCCGGAGAGTGGGAGTGTGTGTGCACAACGGAGTAGCCTCGAGACAGATGGCACTGTAGCCCCTTAAGCTTGCGCGTAAAACACTAAGAACCTCCTGGTTTAGTACGACATCGTTGTGAGTTGCTTAGTTCACTTGGTGCATCGACTCCGCTAGAATGTGCGACATATTGCCAAGAGTCACATCAAGTCAACCAAGCAAATCGCAACGTACCCAGTAGGTTTGAAAGAACAAAATGCTCAGTCCGGTCTAAAGGACGGACGTATAGAATAAATTGCTAGCCTGTGGACAATAGAACCAATCCGGGCGTTGCTGACCAATCCGAAACACTTAAAAGACAATTTTAGGCTATGAAAAATCGTGTATTTTTTCTTTTCGTTCAGAAGAAAAGGTCAACTTTAGCCGAGTTAAAGAGAAAGGATGCAATGGGAAAACTACTTGCAAAATGAGGCTCCGTGGGGTCAAAAGGAGCTTAAGTTCGGGAGAGTGAGACGGTCTTCCAATTCAGGATTCTGGAGCTTTTGTGACAACGAAACGCTCAGATGTTTGACCGGATAAAAATTGATTCATGACTGTAGAAGCCGGTGCGCGCCAAGGTAATGCCTCTCTTCCAAATGTCAAAAGGGCACGTCCATGCAAGTATTCAGTAGCCTCTCCATCTGGTTAATTCTGGCCTATGAGAAATCCGGTCATCGGATGTGCGTGGGGGACGGACGATTTGATAAGTCTTCTTCTGTTCCAGCGTCAGAAAAAAGCTTCGGAAAGGTTTTTTAATCAGAGCTTTTGAAAGCATAAACGCAGTCAAAAATCGGTGGATCGGGCTGTTACGTCTATTCCACCTAGTGTTTTCAAGTTTTATCCCAGAAGCATACGACAGCAACACGCATCCATCAAGCTGCAAACAAGATCCATTCGAAATCTTTGAGGAAAGCAAAGGTACCAGTCCTGCAGTGCCCGTTACTAATATTGGATTTGATGTTATACAGGATGGTCTCTAACAGTTCAACATTCTCTTGGAAAAACAATCTGGACAATTCAGCCGGTGGCATTGCCACATTCATTCTAGTAATTTGGGGATAAATGTCCAGGACCATATATCTAGTTCAAACTGTTTCCTTCGCGCTAGCGTTCAAAAAAGTACTCTGAGTAATATATTCAGACAGTAGTAGAAAGAAGTCGAAATGGAAGTACTAACAAGCGAGGTGTTATTCCAACTCTCCCAGAAGTTATCATTTCGACGAGTGAGACTAATGTATGGCCTAAGTGCTCAAACTACCTGCCCGGAACTCGCGGGTTCGAAACTCCACGGAGTTTTGTCAGGGGCGCGCCACTAATGAGTTCCAATAAGGATAAACTAGCTGTACAGCGCTTCTCGGTCTTTCAGCATAGACTTGCTTCAACCAGAGGACTGAAAAATCCCCAAATCCCCTCAGATCTTGTCGAGTCAACGACGATAATGGAAGAATGGTATATTGGAGTTTTTCGGATCCAGGACTGCAGAATTTGGGGTCAGTCAGTTTCAGTCAGAATGATGTGTCTAAAATACATCAACAACCTTGGTTTATGCCGAAAGGCATGGGCATTCACAGTCCCGGTATAAAGAATCACACTCCTTATGCGATTCCTACCACTTGCAGCTTAAGAACGTACGCACAGTGCTCGTAGCTCGTTTTGGACAGGCTGACTTCAAGTACAGTCGTCCCAACAACTGCGTCAAAATCAGCTGAGCTGTTTTGACCGGCAGCAGAATTTGTCCAGTAGCGATCGAACGTTCATCGGAATCCTGAGTAGGGGATAGTTGGTAATAAGCAACTGCCTCAGAGCTACTCATAACCCCGCTAATGCCCTCCTTGTTGAGACGGCTTTTAATCAGCTGGATGCGGCTCAATGTGAAGAAACTTTGCACATGACGGCAAGCCTTCGCAGAAGAGAAATTACCACGGAAAAAGAAGTCTTTTGTCCTGTATCAAGGTAGGTTTTACTCGAAGTCAATTAATAGGGTCGTAGAGCGTCAGGTAATAAAACCATTGCAAGCCTTGTGGAAAAAGTTTATTGTCCAACGAATTATACAGTAGACTCTTGTGTTTGCCTCTTGAATAAATACATTGTAACCTCCGATTAGAAACCTATATATCATTGGTCTCTGCAAAGCGAAATACTTGAATTCCTTAAGGAATGAAACTGCATTTGTTGACGTCACTTGTTCTATTCCGCCTGTTTTTACGCACCCTTTTCGGGCTATCCAGCCACGTTGTAATACGAAAAAAAAATATTGATGAGCGGCAGATAACCAGACATATTTTGCACAGTAACTTTCATGAGATTGGTTGCCGCCCTCGTTTCATTTTTTTGTTGAAATAACAGCTGGAATTTACATTTACTGGTGAGACTAGTTAATTGCATTCCGTTCTCAGTTGAATGATCCACAGTGGCTTTGTAAAACAAAGGGAGTTATTTGAACTTGGTATATCCCTGCAGTGGAATAATAGCCACTTTTGTGGTTGTGAAGCAGAATCGCTAGAATGGCAATTAAAGTTTGTCAGACCGCAATTGCGCAGATTCTGCATGAAACGGACCAAGAGGTGCTAACGCGAAGTAAAACTGGGTGCTGGGGAATGCTCGTCTATTTCTGGCTACCGATTACGTAGGTCTGCTGGAAACTGGTTGGAAGGCTTGGCACGTAACCTGTCCCAGCGACTGTTTATCTGCCGTGCGTTGGAAATATGTTGAGAACTAATCGGAAATGATGGGTAAGTCCCTAACGAAAGCACGTTACTTTGACTCACAACTAAGATATATCTATCACAAGGTCGTTCGAAGGTGTGTGTGGTCATGATCGCCTGCCCCAAGAACCAAGACTTTCTTTTCCCTTTCTTTTTTGCAGTAAGGTGACATCGTTTATTACTTCGGTGATGATTCTGTCCTCATTTGCGTGCAAGATGTTGTCCATTAAAACTAGTAAGTATGGGACAGATGTTCTCTGAGGATCACTAATGACAGGACTACTAATGCTTGCACCTGTCTACGGTTAAGTTGCACAAGATGAGCTTACGGGCAACCACAACAAGACAAGATTCCACGTCCGTGGAAATGATCTGAGTGTGGAGGTCCAATTCAATTTCAGTTCAATTTATCAGCTATAAACCGTGTACTCTAAGCACATTGGTTCCAACTGCTACAGTTTCGATCGCCAAGAATTGGGAGAGTGTGTGACATACAGCCAAGCTTTGAATGCGACGGCATGTTTAGTTAGTTCGGGAACTGGGCAGATTTGAAGGTGATAGCTTTGATGCACGAGGGCCACGGACTGCGCGTTTGGACCATTTCTGCCAACGTGGAGGTCCAGAACCGGCTAGTCTTGTTTGGAATGAAACAATTGAGTAAATGCCGAGTGACATGGTTCAGCTCACGGCTTTCTTGTAATCAGAAGTAAGTAAGTTCAGACGAAGGCAAAGCGGTTTAGCTGTTGGTAACTTGGCTCGCCATCCTAGCTTGTTTGCCAGCTAAGCACCCGTGATCTGGTGTTACTACATACAACTGAAGATATTTTCAAATTTCTGAGAATAGCGCGACTTGGGCGGCAGAAGGTGAGAATACTTGGAAAGCTAAACTTTACGGAGATTGCGACTACTGGCGAGACCAGCGGGAACCGGAATTCGTCCCTCGGCCAAAATGATCCGTGTTCAAATGGATGTAGTAGTTAACCGTGTTTATCCAGTTACGTATTTGTCTCACGCAGGCGGAAATAATCAGGATGGGCAAAATAAAGTGACTACTGTGCATCGAAACCTTTGTGGACGTGAATGTGATGGGTGGCAACCAAGGCAACTTTCGGTTTGCAATAATTGCCACAGCTGACTCCCACAAGTCTGTTTTGCCCTGAGTAGAATGGATGCAAGGGTACCGGTCGGATCTTGTTGTTCAATGTCGACAGTGGCCTGTACGTTGAAATCAAAGCTGATGGTTGTTCCCATCTGGAGGACCTGGACCAGAATGACACATTACATACAAAGAGTGTTATCGTTGTCACTATTTTACAGCCGAACAGCTGTCTATTTCTGCGGGATGTTTGTCGGCGGTTGAATTAATGTTGTCCTGACATAACTCACATGACCGGCGTGGTGTACATAACCTGGTTGTCTATAAAACTTGAAAGTGGAGAGCGTCCACAAAATATGCTAAACATCTAGTCTCCTACCATGTGGTTTACCACCTGCTTTTTCTACTTCGAAGACTTTTTTGCCAGTTATGGTGGTGGTTTACAAAAGTCTCGTAAGGCGAATAAATTTTAGCACGCAGGCCGACAGTGGAATCACTAATTAAGCTAAAACTCCCCATGAGCGTCGTAAAGCTATCAGTAAGCGAGTGCCTTCCATTTCACTATAAATAGTGAAGACAGGATTTTCTATACCCATGTTTTTTTATTCCACTATTCTGAAGAGTGGCCTGAGGAATGGAATGGAGCAAATTGACGGAACCGTCAGTGATCAGTCGGTTTGCATCAGTGAGTTATGTTACTGGATTTTGAGCTTTCTCTGCTATTATTGTGACCTTCATCCGGGATGACCTGGTCCTAAAAAAACATGGGCAAGTACTTTTACAGGTTTGTGATAACCTCTCTAAACAACTGCGAACTTACTTCATCGGTTATGGTATTGAAATTTGTGAAACTGCAATATCATCATCATTGTTCTGAGGGATGAATTCTTGAACTAATGTGGAGTGAATGTAACTACAAAATTGAAATGGATTCTAAAAACTTACTTTCACTAACGTAAAGATAAAATTATCTGGTCACATGATAAGTCGTATAAAACCTCGGTTTTCCTTCAAAGATTTAAAATGTGCCCACTCAGGCAACGACAATTCTTGTTAGCTTATAAAAATATTTTGACGGGTGATAACCTGCAGAAAGCACTCAATGGCGAGGCAAAAAGTGTTCTACTTGTGCCCAAATGCAAACGTTCCAATGAATGTGGGGACGATAAAAAAATTCCCTAAATTTGCTTTTAATCTTGCAAATATGTTTATTCATGCCTGGATGGGTTTTCGAATCTTCAATTCGTCGGACCGTAATGCAACTTATTTGAAAAGGGAAAACCGAAATTAGCCGGATTTGCCGTGTAAACTGTGATGCGGATTCGTTGCTGTACACATGTGTTTAGATTTGTCACTCCTTTTCTCAAACCGTTTCATATAATGGGTGGTCAGAACAAAATGAAGTATTGTTAGAAGTTGCAGGGCTAAGAGTTTTGTGTTGCAAAAAACTTTTTCGAACAGTTTTGCGGCGTTTTTTTGGGTGGCAAATTACTTTCAGCAATTATCACTTAAAAAATTGCGTGGTTGCTACAAACTCAGTCACTTCAGTCTTATTCTAGTCTTCGGTCCATCACACCAAACTCATCGAACGTTTGTCACGGATCCAGCGGATTGGACGGTTCCCGGTTTCCTTATTTATGTTTTAGCGCTAGATAATTCTTCCCGCAAAGTCTCCCATCGGTCGATTAAAGCATTTTAGTGAGCTATTTAAGGAAAACATTTTATCGCTCGTACATAAACAAATTAAAAGATAACTAGGTGTTTTTCGCAGATCTACTCATCTCGAGCTCTAGCTCCTTTCGCCATCTGTCGTGTAAACAAACATGAACACCGCATTTTCACCCAGCTTATACTCGGCACCAGAAGCTAGTCGAAAACACAAAATGGATGGGTTTAGAGAATAATCAGCGTAAACAAATTAACCAGTCTTCATAGTATTTTGGTCAAGTTAGCACACCACAAACGTCTGTCAGCAAACATATTATCTGTGTGCGGTTTTTCTACATATTCGTGGTCTGAATCGGGACTATCAAGTCCTCCACCCCCTCCTCAAATCATTCGGGTTATCAAAACATGAGACCAAGAAGCACACAGGAATTTCCAGCGTAGCAGTGTGAAATGCAGCGTTTCGCTGTAGTTAGGCTAACTACGTCCTAGACTAGAGAGCTTCTGCGAAGCAGCATACTTTTGAGTGAATGGTTGCCTAACGTTTAAAATTCGCTACACTCCATCCCTGGAGAGATATTTAGCGTGTATTTGCGGATAAAAATCTAGACAGATAGAGATAGATAAGGATACATTCCACTATGTCTTGCCCGAGTAACAGACTATCAGTCTGTTCTCCATTTTACGATGAAAAAAACTACGAAACTGAAAACAGAAGATGACAGTTAGATGAAAGGGGCTGTCTGAAGTCGGGTCTTCATACTGTTGGAATTAGTGAGGTAACTGGCGAAAAACGGTAAAGATCAATTTTCCCAAAGTACTGTACAGGCATACAAAGGTTTGGGAGAAATTTGGGCACGGCCAAATATCTAGCCAATTGCATAAGTTAATGGATAAGTTTTGACATGCCACTGTGTATGTGCACAACCATACATGTGAAATTGTGAGGATGACGAAACTGGTGTGATCCTCTTACCGAACGGGAGAGATTCATTAGTTTTGAGAAGACTTCCTAAAATTTTGTCGTTGAAATTAGGTTTGCGGGAGAATGACTGCTGACGACTTTGAAAATGCTACGAATGAAACCTCAAGAATAACACAATTTGATCAATGGTGTAGATAAAAAGGGGATTCCTCGTCCATTTAGTCGTATACAACTTTATATTATATATATGCACATATGTACACGTATGTGCATATCAAAGGACTAATTGTCCAGCACCAAAATAGTATAGCTTGCACAGTAGGAAATTGGTGGAAATAATATGGCAATTATGTGTTTCATAACTTTAGAACATTAATGAAACAAGGTGGTTTTATTCGTACTGACATGCGTGTCAGTAAATAACGAAAACTAGTTTGTTCTTATCTACAAATGAGACACCCGAATAGGTGCTAATCTTGCTCCTCTACTCCGGTGTTGGACTATAGAAATATGAAAAAATGTTGGACAACCGGATAAGCTCATTGAGTGACTTTCAAGAAGCGTCTGTTGATCTGTTTGACATATTTAATGAAAAGAACATAAGTATGCGGTTTTTTAAAGAAGGTTATTATTTTTCGCAAGTCAAACTGACGGCAACCAGCCAGACTTTTCAACGAATTTTTCAAGAAATTTTGTCAATTAGGTTGTAAAAGCAGCAAATAGACCCTTTTTCTAGCACGTTGTCAAAGGTGAGAGACATAAGTTATTGCGAAATGTCAAAGCACGTAAAATCATCGACAAAAGTGGATAAGAACTAGTGTCAGTCCTCAAACCGCTTCACTTTTCAAATCTGAATTTCTACTCTGTCCATCTTGATGACACATTTTCGGTTTACGGAGTTTGCGATAGATATTTCAATCTTTAAGTGAAGCCGCTCTATGAGGAAACGTTGAGAACCATTGTGCATGCGTTTGCTTCTCATTGAGAATCATCAGCTCAAGAACCTTTAATCAGTTTTGAACCCGCCAGTGGCTAGTAATCTGGACATTTAACCTTTCGGCCTCTAACGGTCAATTAGAGGTATAGTTAACTGGCTCTCTCTCTCTCTCCCTCGATAGATATATATATATATATATAAAGTCAGTCTTTCGGCTTTTCACTTCTTTATACCTATGTTTTTGAAAGCCCAACAGATACTGGCCCCACTATTAAAAAAACTCCCGTACTGAATTGCTTGACTGAAAGCCAGAACAACACAGGTTGTTTTCGAGTCCCATGCCTGGGGATATGGTACACCTGTTTTCAATTTAGGGGCCAGTATGTTTACGGAAACTCAGGATCCTGTTTCCTTTCCAAACACATCGTTAGAAAGACCAGACAACGATCTTACTGGGAGATCACAGAAACGAAGACGATAGCTCGAGAGTGTTCGTGATTTTAAAGGTGTTACAGTAGAAAAACAAATGGAGAAATCTGACTGACAGATCTTGCCAGCTCAAGCAACTAGGGATGCCTGTAAGTTTGCACATGTAACTGAATTGAAAACAAAACAAAATCTGTAAAAGGTCATTGCTCGTTTTACCTGATTTCTTTGCTGGTTACCAAGTTTCCACTTTCCGCGTCATATGAAAATCAAGCATACCCAGATTTTCTCAGATCTATGATTGCCTCCGCTGTTTTAGGTCGCGAAAATATGAAATAAGTGCAACGGTTGTAACGTGATCTCATTGGTGTTTGGAGTGAATTTCTATGACATTCATCGTACAGAACAGGGGTTCCCAACCCACGTTGCATGATTTGACCCACAAGGTCAATCAGAATAACATTCGGTGGCATACTAAAACGCTACTCACAGTTACTAAGATATAGTTAGTTCGGATTACGATGACTAGGCTGGTTGAGGCCACTAAATGTAGCCAGACAGTGGTTAAAACATATCAGGAGTGAACTACTCAGGTGATGGAAAAAGTGAGACTGATCCCCCTTTACCGTATACCTCGTGAAAAGCCTATGCTAATCACTCATCGAAAGAATCTGCACACGGTTGTATTGTAATTTAGAAGTGGTCAACTATTTGTGTGAAATAAGCGCACTCGGAGATTTGCTTACGAAACTTACTGCTTGAATTCTGAAGTCGGAAACAATTCATTACACAGAACGAATTAAGTTCGAGACCATTACTTAGCAGTTTGCCACGCTGTAGGTGGATTTCACGTTTTAAAGTGGAAGTGTTTTCCAGAGAACTTGAGATCCGAACACTGTTTGTGACAAAGCCGGTGCTCTGCCCATACAACCACCACAAATCTCATCCTAGCACACAGAGTGCTTCGTTCCAGAAAGGTTGATTCCGTTTGCAGAGTAATCGATATCTTCGGAATTGTGTCAAGAGGGTGACAGAATTACCACGGGAGTGTTATTCACTGGAAATATTTTGCAAAATCGTGTAACTACCACTTATCAGACGTGAAGTTAGGTTTAGTTTGCTGCAGATCAAATAGTTGGTCGTTGACTTTCAGTGTCACTTACCTCTTGACTGATTTGACTAATCATGTCACATAATCACTGTTGGGCACTACTGTTTGGCACTGAAGCAACCCCATTCCATTTCATAAAATAAACCACGGAGCCTATTCAGATTTTTACCTCTGATTGTATTCGTATGCTTCACTACTTATAATGCTACCCCAAAAGAATCCCCATCAACCCTCTGGTTTATTTCTCGAAATCTCTCGCTAGCTCTGTTTCAGTTTTTGGGCATTCCAACTTCGTGTTTCCGATAACCTTTTGTGAGGGAATGTCCAGATGCTTTTCGTAACGCTGGCGATAAAAGTGAACTGGCAGTTAACTTCATTAATTTCCAACTTGAGATGCATTTTTACATCTGTTTTCTCCAAACTAAAAACTGGAATTTGTTGGCTAAACTTTTGTGAAATGTCATCTTAGGATCACAGCATGACATTTCTGGGGTAGAAAAAATCGAAGCCCACTGGGTCGTGCGGGCACATAAATTCCGTTTTGCGGGCTTATTTTCGTATCCAACTGCATAAAATTTAAGGACTCTCCTAATTATGGACAATCACAGTCTGTTGAGCAGGCAATCCAGCGCAAACGGAAGGTGGGTTATTGAGACAGACCAAATTACATCATTCTAGCGATCGGATTTGATAGAAATGGAAAGACAGGTAGACTGAGCAGTCTGAGATCACATGCCAATTACCAGAAAAGCAGGTAATTTTTGTCTATCAGGATTTTTACTATGAAGTAGTCGTGTACGCAAGTTGAACATGCACAGGTTTCCAGAACGCATGCCCACAAAAGGCCAGCTGCCGTATGTGTGTATCAGTCTTTACAAAAAAACGACTTCCTTCTCTCTATCATGAACACCCGTCAGACACGGTAGGTTGTTTGGTGCCTGACCGTACGAATCGTAGGAATATACTCCAGACAGTTTCTTAGAAGCTTGATTAAGTATGAACTCGTTTCCTAGTTGGGCTTAATAACACCTCAAGCTCAAAACAATCATGATCTACAGTACCAGTGAAAGGAGAAAAGCCCTCCGCGGTGAAGTCGTTTATTAGGAATCACCATCTAAGCAGTTACGAGCTATTGGACAGGAAAGTAGACGTTTCATATGCACCAGTTTTCAAAAGCTGGACATTCTCACATATCCTCTCGAACTGCCATGGATGTTGATTGACTATTACTAAATTGTAAACGAACACTGCAAAGCACTTCCACAAGTTCCGTAATAAACTTCACCTTTCATTGGATGCGGGGAGGAGCTTCAACACCACCATAAACTACTCGCATGCCTTATCAGTAGTATGGAGGGTTGCACCAGGATCATCAGCCAGCCGTGTATTCGAACATGCATTTCCAACCGTCAAACATACCGGACTTTGACAAGCATATTGGTTACCACATAATGGTTTGTTTATTGGGCACTAAAGAGCACCGAAGGAATTTCAAATCTATTTATGTACAATGAAGATTTCGTCCGGTAAGTGAAGCCAGTCAACGCTGAAAAGCCGAAACAGATGTTTCAACCTTATCACGAATCATCATCAGTGCGAATCTCGAGAAACTCGGGCAGTTTCGAACTCGAAACCTTTCGTTTTGTATGTTAACCAGTTAACCGACTGACCATGGGTGGCCGATAGTGAGATGCGCAATGCTGATGATTTTCAATAAAAATTAAACCGATGTATATTCCCTTTGGTTGTTCAGCATAGACTGGCTTCACTTACACAATCAAATCTCAATTAAAATTTCCAAATATTCTTACACTACTAACATACGTATCTAGAACACAACATCAATTAGGGTTGATACGTTTATGTAACTTCCCTTCCTCGATGAACCAAAAAGCAATCGGTTGGCCATATAACACTACTGCTCCGATTTTCAACAGAGAGAGGAAGATCGACTGTAGACTACTAAAGACTTTATTTAACCAGACTCACTGACTTAGGTGGTTCACTAGAAAATGTTGTGGTTTTTCTATATCACTTCATATAAACCGAATTCACCTAGTTAGTAAGTAAGTAAGTCAGGGACCTGCTCCATAAAGAATTACCTTTGAGAACTTCCAGAATGGTTCTTTGAAGTACGTAACAAATGAGGGCCATGTCAAATGCCTTTTACAGTCCGTTTCGTTTGTGGTCGAAAGTTTCTTAAAAGACCTTCTGAAGGTATGATAGTAATTTCTATCTCGGTTGAATTGATTGCACCTGTCATTCAGTGATCATGCACATAAAATTAAACACATTAGGGCAACATGGTTAAATTGTATAATGGTAGCATCCCTCTCAGCCTTGAGCAACTACTGACTGGACAGGAACAAGAAACCATCGGACACGGTGAGATTTCAAGAAGGTATGCTCCTATGGAAAAATAGCAACAATTTTTACGAAGGACGGAAATATAATGCGTTCCTTCATCTCAGGGACTAGATCACTGACTGAAAAGTCCGTGTTTCGAACCAAACCCCAGCATCTCGACGGCACCTAACTGGGCTAGGGAAACCTGGATTTATCTTAGCCTTCATGCTTATTTCGGGTGGTATAGAAGCTAGGCACCGAGTGTGTGCTACGGCTGAACAGTGATTATTACTCTCATTTGCAAACAAATTTGGTTTTGCGAGAGACTTACCTGGAACCAAGCTGAATCTCTCGTTTGTGATGTTTCCAGGCAACTGAATGTGCTGCACCAGGCCGCCTCATGTTTCAGTTGCTACGATATTCGAGATATCGCGATACATGTATATTCGTATTGCACTACTCATAGGGTTGCTGAGAATTCTTTGACAGCCCACGACCGGTTTCGCCCTTCTTGGGGCTCATCAGGTAGGCGCAGTCCCCGAGTTTCCGTCAGCCTTATGTTCTACCATTTTAATTTATTTCTTTCGAATAATTCTTCACTTACATTGCATTCTATCGGCTCCATGGAATTATGCTGCGTGCGTATTCAAGGACAAATCCATGGGTAAGTCATGTGACGTAGAGCTGTAGTGAATTCATCATTGTGGGGGGGGGGGGAAAATATACCAGCTGGGCTTATTACACAACTTCTTAGAATTGGCTGTCAGTCAAAGACAAGGTGGACAGTAACACAGAGCGTTTGCATTGTGGTATATCCGCTCGGGGACAAGGTGGCCAGCTTAGTAGCCAGTAATAGTCCCCCCATAGAATGTTTCTTTCTAGGAGAGAGAATTATATGGAGAAAACTTGGTGTCTACAACAATGTCACCTCGGTGGAGGTGATTCCAGTTTCTGGGTACCACGATGAACCAAAACCTGAACGGGATAATACGGTGCTGGATAGTGGGCTCGAATGAATATTTCATCCACGTAACTTTCTTTAACATACTCCCCTGTATCAAGAAGTTGTTTAGCACGGCATTCTCCAGTTCGAAGTTCGACGACTAGACAAGGTCGACAGAATTAGAAGTAATCTATTTGGGTAGCATCGTCATCATTATCAGCTGTAAAAGCTGCGTACTTATCGTACCGTGGTTGCAGTAAAGAGAAATGGGCTGGAGAAACGTTTGCACTAGTCTTTTAAATGGTGTTGTATTAATAAAAGGCTGCTGCTTCCCTGAAACGTAGATCTCATGAATTGTCAACACCTCCTAAATCACATCTAATCAGGCATTTCACTACGTGCTGGTGCATAAGGTTCCTAGGTCGTTATTTGTCCAGTTTTCCAGATTAGGAAGGGGTGTTATTGCAGTGGGAATGCATCCTGGGAACGAAGACCTAGGTGGTTGCTGAAAGGGGGAAAAATGTGCATTCGTGCAATGCAATACACATCGAGGAATCCCGTAAGTGGAAGCCCCTCCATCTAGAAGACAGGCTTGAGGACACAAACCTCTCCTCCATATCTTTCTAACTTCAAGGAAAACAGCCCCAGGCGGAGAAAATTTCTGGTCTTTCCGCGGGCTAGTCTATCTTTCAGTAGAGGCACCATTGCGGCTGCACCCGAGGCTGCAGCACGAATCCGTGGAAATGGCAGAATATAAGACGGTTGATAACTCAGTAGTTTTCGCCACTTCGTCGTTCGATGATACTGCGCTATCCTGATCCTTTATCGTGGCTAGTGTTCCCTAATCCGGTTAAGGTAGATGGAAAACCACCATCTATCACCATGTGATCATGTCAATAGTAAGTTTTTTTTATGAAAAATCGTGAGGTGGAGTCGACTTATTTCAAACATACTATACAGACCGGTTTTAAAGTTGCAGGGTTAGCCGGGATCGATCAGCATTTGCACGTGACCATTCTACTGGAGCCGAACATCTTCCTTATAAACATTCTATTTTTTGGCAATCGGTGGCGCAGCAGACCAGTAGATCACTGTCACCACTGCTGTTAATTAATATTTCGTAACGACATAGTGTAGTGCATTCGGAAATTCCAACCCTTGGTTCAAATTTATTAACATTTTATTTCTGACCAATCAGCTACTAGAATCAGCTGGGAAGACTGATTTAAGTTTTTTCGTGTGATATAAGAGGGTAAGTACGAGTCTGTTTGCATATGAATAGACTGATCAAAATGACTACATACTACATGGTAATTCGTTTTCATGGCATACAATGTGTCTGTTTTCATATGCGGAACTCCCTTTGTGTTATGGTAATAGAATGAAGGAGGGTGAATTTCATGGTCACGAAATGGATCGCGAATATCTGTCTTAATGCTAAAGTCCGTTACACTAAAAGTTCTAAATTATATATGCTGGTAACAAAATGTATAAAGTGCACAAAGAAAGAGACAATGTGCAACGATTTAAGTTCATCTCCTACTTCTTCGGCACAAAACCACAAAACTGCAGAGTTAGGACGCTGAAAGTGAACAAGTTCATTTCGCAAGAAATAGTAGTCTCTTGCAAATGGAATGAGCAGAAAAATGCTCATTAGTGACCGTCATCTGTGCAGATATTTGACCTATTTAGGACGGTACCAGCGGACGGTGGTCAAGCGTTATCTTGCTTGAAAAACCACATCGCTCTGTGGGTAAGCAAATGGCTACAGGTTAGAGCTCTTCACCATAAGTCAACAACGTTTGCCGATTTAAAACTGAAGGTTTCATGACATCAATGCACATGCCAAATTCATCCAACTAACATGAAACGTACTGGCCAGTACTGAGCTGAGTTCAGCTGAGGTTGAAAATAAAAAGCATGAGTTCATGAAATGAAGTTCAGTTGCCGCTAATCGGCGAATCCTTGTCGCCCAATCCAGTTGAATTTGTGACCCTGTGAATCACATTTGCATCCAACCAACCAAAAACAACATTTTTGGTTCATTTTTGACAGTACTTTTTGTACTTTTGTCGGCAGGCAAGTCCTACTCGGAGAGTGACAAGGATTCGAGATAGAGATGTATTAGCAAGTGGTGTTTCAGAGATTCGTCTTCTTCTAGAGTCCTAGAAACGTCAAGAAGCAAGCCACAGAAATCCAGACCAGGTTATCCTTGAGAATAAGTACTTCAGTTTTTTTTCGGCGCACAACACGCCCAAAGCAGTGCTGATCGATTTAATGATGGGCTAGATACATTCTGCAAAATCTGTGTATTTGTTACTCATGATCAGGTAATACTGTGGCAGCCAATAAAATTACGCCAAATACTACCGTATTCGGCGCGCAAGGAGACTTGACCCAGCTGCATGGGCCGTTCCACTGATAATTATATCAACGAAAACTATGAAACAAATCAGCGGAAACGGGAGCACAAAAGCCATCTTTGCAGAAATCGAAAACTTACCAACCTTGCGTTGTTAGGAGGTGGCCGTATCACCTTGTCAGTATGATTTTCTAGAAGATACTGCATGTAAGCAATTTTAAAATTCGGCCAGGGTGGATAAACATTTGGCCTAAAATTTAGATTTTAGTACTCTTGATACTTACCATGACAGGTGTTTCGTGATCCTAAATATACGATTTCTTTCTCACGGCTGCTCGCGTCAACTCCTCATTCAATCAATCAATGTCCTTTTTTGAAATATGATTCACGCGACTGTCGCTTAGACGAGCTTTCGTCTATTATACCCATACCGGATTTTGAACACCAACACGAGAGGGAACCGATGTGAAGTGTCTTGTAATGCAAAACCGTAGAGCTGATCAGAAAAGAGCATGCGTGGGGAATGGTCAGGGTAGCTGAATCTGCTAGTTCACCGTACCAGTGTAATTCTTACGGGTAGAATAAAGTTTTTATCAAGGCACGTCACAATTAACACATATAATAACTTTAAAACAAGAAAATTTTTTGACGTATTGGAAGGCCGATCATTGTTCGAACAGCATAATAAATCAGGTCTTATGTTTAGCACAACCGAGCATACATCTTCATAATAGTACCGTTTTATGGAGGGCTGATATGCTGACCCCCCTATAACAACAGATAAACTGTCAGATATATGCAACTGAGCACATTGAGAGTAGACACATCGTTTAAATCGATTCGTTCAGAATTCAAAGTACCAAAATCACTCCCGGATAGTCATAAAGTTTTCGCTAGTGGTAGGTAAGCTGTTATTTGCATGGAGGTAACCTCTATATTGTACCGTAGTTGAACCAATGTAGTTCCTCACAGTGTAAAGGGCTCCATTAGTTTAATGTGATTTTGTTTTAAAAGTAGTCACTCGAGATAACAGGTAACACGAGACCACGTGGCACGAACTCGGTAATCGGGGGATAGCGGTCTTATATCCAGTACAAATTGCTCACACTTTCGATACGACCCTCAACTAGCAAACAGGGTTTGCAATGCTGAATTCGGCTCAACAGATTGCCACGGAGCGAGTCCATTGACAAGATAACTAAGAATAAGTGGAATGTCGCGGGTTCGAATCTGGTGAAAGACAGCTATCATTTTCGTCAAGTGTACTTGGTTGGATAATCAGGACTTTTCTATTCCTGTCTCTTAAAGATCAAAACTAGCAGCAGTCTGCTTAATGCATTGGTTTCACTCTATTCTATGAAATGTTTTTTTCGGAGTTGAACTTACCAGCTAGTAGCTTTCCAGCAGCTCAACCAAGGTATAATCTATTGAAAACCTTGACTAAGTATAAGAAATTAAGTAATACCATATCATTTAAGCTACTGAAGAACTGGTAGCTGATATAACCTTACTCATTTCATTGATATTACTCATAACTGTGAAGAAGTTTCATCCAAATTTTTCGGTGCGGTTCTGTTGAAAAACTTAACTGTTATAACTTGATGTACTTTTGCCACGAAACGAAACTGCTTGATTTGACGAGATTTGATGCAGGAAATCCACAACAACGCAGCGACACATTCACGTCATTCTGCAATGCAGTGTAAGTGTGTTTTAGCTCTGTCGGTTTGGACAAGAGCACGTCGCTTTTGTGCTGAGTGAAAATTGAAACAGATTGGATTTAATTTGAAATGACATAATTTATCAACGACGGAGGGTGGAACTAAGCCTATTTTCGATGTAGGTTCGCTGTCAGCCATCCGTATGTCAGCCCAACACGTGATGTCCAGCATTACCGTTTTCAGAAACAATTTGTCAGTGTTCGCAATGTCAGGACATAATGAACAGGCGAGCACCATCTGTTTTATCCTTATTACGAGCCCATTGAATCTGCCCACTGATTAAATAAAGTTGAACTTACCTTATTCGGAAATGTAGTTAGAGTAAACAACTCTTAGTGGGTTATTACTGGTTTTGTCCAAATGCATTTCTGAAAGTTATCACCAACCGGAATGATTTCTTGTCTTAGCTGATGAGCTTGAATCTACGGGAAAAATCGGCTCCCGTTGCCACCATAGGAGAGGACAGGTGATAAAAACTGAAAGTCGTTCTGTTTGAGCGAAATTCGCTTCTCTGAGGAAACAACCTTCACTGTGTAAAGTCTAAAAAAAGACATGCTTGGATGATGACTGATGCTCTATCCTGTCCATTTGCAAGTTCATCCAACTGCTGATCAGCCACCCGTGGCCGAACGGTAAAGTTTTCAAACTATTAGCTAGTAGGTCGTGAGTTCGGAGCTTCCTGGAGTTTTGTGAGATACGTACTGCTGGTGCTTTCCAATAAAGTGGAGACCGCTGCAAAATGCTTCTAGGCTTTTCAGCATAGACTGGGTCTAACCACAGGACGAACTATCAAGTGAAAATTTTCAAATTTCCTAACACTTCCAACATTTGCAAACTTCTGATTGCAAGTAAGACTATATCATTTCAGGAAAGCAGAAGAGCGTTGTAGAGTTGTTTCACCCCATTGGGAACTATGTGCATCGCGCATCTCACAAATCTCTAAAGTGATTCGAACCCGCAACCTTCCGGCTGGTGGTTGAGGACTGAAACGTTTGGTCATGGGCGGCTAGTCAGCAGTGTGATTAGCTTGTACTTGGAAAGGATGTAGGGCAAACATCCTTCAATCGAGAGATACTTATCACGTGGTCATCTGTTAACTGGTTTCTCTACTAACGACTTCTCATCCAGCAAACCCATGTGACCTCTAGAGTACTCGTCCCTTTGAACTGCTTATAAGTACTACCAAAAAGTTATAAATAGAGGTCAAAATCATTCATCTGAGAAGTGACCAGCCGGTCAGGGCCGTTTTTGCTTCTCAGTAGATCCAATCTTTTTGGAACATTCTACGGATATAGACATGTACCATTAGAACTGTGGTGCGAATTTTATGCAGGTGTGGCACATCGCAGTGGCCAATGTTGGAACCTGTTGGTCCACGTCCTCGTTACCAACCTATTAGTTAGTCTCACTATCCTCTTTGAGTGTGACCAGGTTTAGTGGTCATCTAGCATGACATAAAGTTAGAACGATGACGTACCAATGACCGCGTAGGCTTTTAGCGTCAGCCCTATCGAAATGAGTATAAATTAGTCACAATCTCGAAGTTGGTGTCCAGCTCACTAGAGGTTAGTTTTCCCAGTCCAGCAGGTTTGTCGTAGCCTCTCGTAAGAAGGCATCTGCACGAGATCGCAGCAGACAGATTTTTTCAGAGGCTTCATATCCCCGTATACAGTGACTGCCGTCACGAAGAGACCGGACCTTACCGTGGAGTGACGGTTTCTGTGCCTCCGCGACCCATCCAGATATACTGTGGGGTGTCCGCGCGACATTCGCAGAGTCTCTCATACCAGGTTGGTCAATGGTTAGAGATCTGACGAACACAGTCTCCTGGCTCTCTAGGTTGGCGGTTGGAACATGTGTGGCGATTTGTTCTGTAACAATTGAAGTGCACTTGCATTTTCTGCCAAACACCTCTGCATTGAGGTTGGGCTTTTGAGCCAAAGGCTTTGGTTGAAGACCTTAATCGTCCTCCTGTCTAGATATGGGCATCCTGGCAGTATTCCAGCCCACGTACAAGCAGAAATTTCACATATACAAGTAAGCGCATACCTTGGCGCATTACTTGCTGCATATAACAGGGCGGGGAAGCGAAAAAGACTACTGATGAGGTCTCCATTCTTTCTGTCACATACTTCTTCCTCATCTCCCCACCCCATTAATAACTCTCTCCTTGTAGACCCAGCACCTAGGACTAATGACTCCTTTGGTCCTGCATCGGTTTTGCAAGCAAAATATGCACGACATCTGGCGTCAACATCCTCAGGCATCTCAAAATCAATATTCAAGCCTCGAAGCTTACTCTATCTCACTGCTTGCAATGTTCGCACTCTGAAGCAAGCAGAACGACAAGCTGCCCTTGCTCTCACACCGGAATCACTTAATATCTATGTGTGCTGTGTATCAGAAAGAAGAAGTCAAGATACAAGCACAATGGTTAAGCTAACCGCCCCATCACTCTCCACTCGCTTCCGGCTGTGCAACTCTGGTGATCCAGAGGACGCTTCAGCAGGTCGTGCAGGGGTGAGTATCGTCCTAGTTTACCGGGCCGAAGGATCCTTGCTTGACTGGATACCCGTTGATAGTCGCACCTGTGCGGTTTATCTGGCAACGTCCATGGAGTCTCAAAAGTGGAAAGTTGATCAATGTCTGTTTGTCGTGTCTGCTTACGCCCCAACTGATTATAACTATGACACCATCAAAGACAAGTCTTATGAAGCCTTAAATGCCCTGTTACGGCGAGCCAGAGGCTCAGATATGGTGGTGGTTGCCGGAGATCGGAATGCGAAAGTGAACAGGCTTTGCGCACCTGAGATTCATTTAGGTGGTCGACATTGATTGGGCTTGATTCATACGGAACACGATGATCGATTGCTTCAGCTATGTGCTGCTCGTGTTTTTGTAGTACTAACTTCCGAAATAGCCGAAGTCGTCTGGCCACACGGCATCCTCAGACGTGTGAGTATACGAAGAGCTATGCTCCTAAGTTGACCAGCTAGATTTAGTTTAAAGCGCTGAGTCGGTAGATGTGCAATACACCTAGTAAAATAACTTTCTGATCGGTCGAATTATTTCGGATCTAGTCAGTTCTCGAAAGGACAGTTATTAATCATGCTTACTCGTTAGTTTTATTTTGTGCACCCAGGTTGACCGTACTTACACTTTTGTGAACCGCCGGTATCTTTTATTTATTCCTAATCTCGAGGAGTGACCCTATGCTGACGGTACTGCGACACAAAACAATTTTCCTCTCTCACTCAATCCTTTCTTGTCTATGCAAGGTTCATTGTGGGCTGTGCAAGGAAAACTAGGCCAGCTTCACTGAGAGTGAGTCTGTCAATCAATATCTCTTACCAACAACTGTAATGTGATCGGACCAAGTGGGAATCGTTATGGTAGTTGCTTCATCGGATTCATCGTCAAAGTATCTCGAAGTAGTGTTGTAACACTTGAAATGTGTGCAGAGACCCAGTACTGATATGGAGACGATGTTCCCCAGTTTCATCAGTGAGTCCGTCCGCTTTCTGTCCCAGAGGATTACCCGTCGTCAGTGGATTTCTTTGTCGCGCTGATATAACTGACTTGGCTGAGAGTGCGGAATACACTGAAGCAAACACTTAGAATTCTACGCTCTAGTCAGCTCTTCTGTTTCATCTGCGTTCAATAAAGTGGACCCGATCTGAGTATAAAACGAGGTTTCGCCATTTCAACATCAATTTGGGATGCTACGCTACCGAGGGATGTTTCCTCAGTTTATTTTGTTCATTATTACACCTGTGAAGAAAAATAATTGTGTTACCTGAGAAATGCTCATAGACTAATTTTTAAGCGCCATCAAGGAACGATTGACTTTAACCAGTTGAAGTCTAAACTTTGCGTATGCTTCCAAAAATGGGGTTAAACAGGTCGGCAGATGCCGAGCCTTCTCCACACATTGATCCCACAGCAGCCTCAAAGTGAAAGATAGTATGAGATATCTTATTCTGATGATGGCCGAATAATGCGATAAGACGTCCCACACAACAAATCTGGTCATGACACCAATTCAGTGCAAACCTGAACCCGTAAAACTTGTCATTCATTAAGTTGTTGTTAAGGCTTTTGCGTAGTATCAAAAAGTCTCCGGAAGCAGTTCTGCCTGGAAAAAACTTGTGACTCATAACTCTTCCAAACTCTACAGTTATATTCTGGTCCGGTGTGATGCTAGACCATATACTTTAGTTTGATATTAACCAGGCTGAGGTCTTGCTTGGTTTTCTAAGAGGCAGTAAAGAAGCAAGAGGTTCTCTATTACACAAATTAATGTCGTGTGAGAAGCGACAGTTTGCACGACTAGACATAGCGGGAACGCTTTATTGATAGATAACAAACTACGTATCTAATTTATCGATCGCGTCATTACAAAATCATGCTAATCAGACAGTTCAGCCAATCCAATTGAGATTGAGCGGGCATGCTCAGTATCTTCTCTTCGTTCACTGACCTTGACATACATTCACTAGTGCTGTGAGTGCAGACTAGCCAGGCATTGATCCCACCGATAAATAATTTGTTTAAGGCTTCACAAACTACGCGTCATCGCTTGACCGAGCAGGCACGTTCGCTGTGATTTTGTCATGCCTGGTTTTGTCCTGACATACGCTTGAGCACTACTCAGCTGCACTGAGATTACGCAGGTTAACCCCGGTGTGATTGTATCGTCATGTTTTGGGTTTCGGTCCCATTGGCCTCCATACTCATGCGAGGGTTCTGTGCCTACCAGGCTTGGAAAAACATGTGAATCTCATTCCACTGGCTTTTTTACACTACGCTAAGTGACAAAACGTTAACTGGTCTATGTATAAGAGTACTATAAGGAGGTTTTGCATTATTTATAGAACGCTGTGTTTCGAGTACCGTCGACTGAACTCTGCGCCAGTTTTCGACCTGGTATATTCACTTTTATTACCTTCATTTTGGCCTCAATAAGAAAGTAATGATGGCACCAGTTTTTGTGCCTCGTTTTTTTAAACCCCTGATGTATCTCAGAGGCTTCTATTTCCGAGTTCGTTCAGGAAATATGGTTTCAGTAAATGGGTAGTAAGGAAGGTGTTGAAAGGTGGTTCCTCTGTGATTCTCTTATGCGAGAGTAAGTAATTGTTTACCGCCATGGCAACTTTAGTTTTCCGTCTAGTAGATCTAAAGTAGTTTCTGGTTCCCCAAACCACAACCAATCTGCCATTGTGATTTGACCATCTGTTACCCACATTTTGTCTTTCCAGACATAGTTTGCGGTAGAAATGTGGACTCATTGCTACTCGTTCAAAAGGGATTGCTTAGTAAATAGTTCAAGTGATGACAAAGTCCCCGCTACCAGTCTTCTGTCACCGCCGTTTTTTCTGCGAACGAAGGATTTTTGATTAGTTGGAGTAGCTGGGGAGTTTGTGGAATTCACGTACAAATCGCTCTCGTTCAATCAGTCCTCTTTTTCTGGCACAATCATCCCCGTGAGTTCACATCAAAGGGGGTAAGCACTAGAAATGAGTTTCGTTGTCATTAGAGCTCATCAACAATGCCAGGGTTTGCACTCCGCTCCTGACATGCGAGGCGTGCGTGTTACCACTACTCGACCAGCGCACGCTGGATACCTTAATTACCACAGTCCGTTCGGTGCAGTACTTCAGTTTACAAAACCATCCACTAGAGTGCAGCTGTTCTAGCTGCTACATTTTCGTTCACCTAGAATAAGCAGAATAGGGGAATAGGAGCCACGCGTTGCAAGCGATGGCCCAACCTGTGCACTGACTACAAATGGATATGTTTACCAGTATGACAGCAGACGAGAGCTATGTGGTGACGGCAATGCAAGGATGCCATTGGTTGCGTGACATAGCCATATCTGTCAAGGTCATCAAAAATTCGGTTGCCTCCTCCCGCGGTCCCCATTTGGGGCAACGGCAGTTATCCATGCGACTGAGTTGACCGGTAAAAGACTTCGTGATTCGTTGCAAAGTCTTGGTCTCTCCGCCTCTCCATCTTCTCCGTCTGATACAGGGCTGTCCGAATATGGCTGTAGGAGTCAAACGGTCCTCTATCATACGAAGTACAAGGCCTGACCAGCGTAACACATGAAGTGTGACCAGCTGCTCTATCGAGGGAGAATGACCTTTCTAGAAAACCATTTTTTCTTCCTAAGCAGTACTGATCGGGTGTTCCCATGAACCCCAGGCAATGCTTCGAAGGCACCCATTGACAGACACAGAATCTTTGAAGCTTTTCGAAACGCAGCGGCCACGTATCTGATCCATATAATGGTGCAGATCTTGAGGTGGCATTGTACACTATGCTCTTAACAGTCAAGCTGATTTCACATCCACACCATAAATGTCGAAGTTTTGGCGAACTCTCTCGCAGCCTTCTCAGTTCAGGAAGGGGTTTCGTCTTTTATCATTCCACCGGAACTTTTGCAGCTGCTCAGAGAGAACTTATCTCAAACATAGATCGGTTTACCTACAAGCATGGGGTTTGGGTTTGACCTCACCCAATCTTGCAGTACCTTACAAGTTCGAAGCGCATGCATCTATCCTGTACCCCATTTGATGAACCGCAATACGGACGATAGGCCCCGTATGACTGAGCTGTTTGAGATCAGGCCACATCTTTTCCGATGAAGTATTTTCTTTTATCAGCCAACGATGAACCACACAGTCTTTGTTAGGTACAAAATGTGTTGCTGCTTCCATCATCCGATAGCGGATGACACTCACTGTCAAGAGGACTACACTATTTCACGTTCCGAAGCTTCGTAGAATGCGTCCCAAAGACTACACAAGCATACACATACTTTGAGCTCTTCGTGTCAAACGTCGTAAAGTTTAATGAAAAAAAAACGCCTCGTGACACGTGACTTTAAGGTTACAGCTAAAAAGTGACAATGCAACAGGAAGCATGTTTGTCCTCAATAAAATTACGCACGCAACACAATCAAGACCACCCGTTATTGCTAAAACGCACGTCCTTCTCATACGAGTATCATCAGATTAGAGTGCCTATGCTCAGAACACTTCCGCCACAAAACGTAGCCTGTAAAAACAACAACGAAAGGGACTTGATAACTTCAGTCTACCTTTTATTTTACCTATGATCATGGTACTAAATTGATGTGTTCTTCGGATCCCACATTTATTCAACCGTATGGTGATATTGTGCCTGTGGTCTACATTAAAAAATTTCTCAATCTTACTTTGCTAATGGTTCAGGGCGGATTTAGGTTTTCTCGGTTTGTCTGAAGCCTGAGATAGTTTTACAATTTGATCTGGTTCTGTGGGACACTCCTGCTTGCGGTTTCTTTTCGTCTCCTCAAAATATAACCCGACAGGAGCCGTGAAGGTTACTATCCCACGTTTTTGATTTTTTCAGTTTGGTTGTAATTTTGCTGTCTGCTGTCTTGTATGTGTTCCGTCTATGCCCGTCAGTATTCTCCTTTAATCAAACAAGCTAACTCTCAGTCTATCACACTATAATGAACAACAGTCACGATGGAAAACGTAGTAATTTTTTGGCAAAGTAGTAGAATGGAACCGGCGACAATATTTGCCGAAGAAACGTGCGTAGGCCGTTCATCATTTACGTACACATGAAAGTGGACTGAATGTTCCCAAGAGGCTGACCAGTTATTTTATTTGACCAACCCATTCGCATCCTTTCGCGACCTTGCCACTCTGGACAGCTTGTATTTTTAGACTGTGGACATTAAAACACCACAACAAGCCCGTCAGACTCTTCGATCGCTTGTCCCGGTCCGGCTTTTACGCACTTTCTGGTTGCGCTACCTAAGCAAACGCAATCAACCATTTTAATTCACATCGCGGTGACACATCAAACCATGCTGGCATAAAGCGAAATACAGTTCATTATGCTATCAAACGTGAAAGCTGCATGGATCCATCTTGCCGGAACTGTTACTGAAACAAGCGCTGGCCATAATCCTGTCGTGGTGAATACGCAGGTTTTGGTGAAGAGTGCTGCAGGAAGACAAATCGATCGCATACGACCTCTGGAGGGTGACTTTCAAAACGGCACACATTTGATAAAGGCAGTAGCAGAGTTCGTCAAAACGACTTAGCTCGTGCCATTGCATGGGACATCAGGAAGTGTAGCTCTCAGGATGGGCAAGGCAGATGGATACAGTGACTTTCACTGGGTTTACCAAGTGTCTTAGAATGGCATGAACACAAATAAACAAGTTTAGCCAGACAGAACGTCCCGAAATCTCACTAAAACCCGAAATGAAACAGCCGATTAGCCTGCGCCTCTGAGCTGTTTGGTAAGACAAGATCGGCAAGCTTTCACAGAATTAGCGAATTTTCGTCTTTTTTGTTTATTTGACACACCCGGCAAACATGAGAACTGCAGCAGAAGCGCTTCAGACTTTTCACTAGGGCTAGTACCACAGAAAACCACAATATTCCTTGGTTTCATTGTCTTAACTGGTCATCAGGGTAAACAAAGAACATGAATCCCGAAGGAACATAGTGTTCGACATTGCAATACCAAATCGGTACAGACAAATTGTATGCCTTAGCTGTCAAAATAGATGACTGTAAACGGAAACGCATCGCTTGATTTTATGAGCGATCATGATGAAGCTGTTGCAAAACCTTGGCTGCAGCTTGTGCAGAAAAAAATGAAGAGGATGCAGTTTTCGTCCATGCAGCAAAGCTTTACAAGGCAATAAAGACAAAAATTCATAATGGATGGGTTGAATACATTTTCACAAGTCAGTCTCAGCTTGAAGCACGCTTGAATGCGCCTGAACAAGAATTCACCGTTTGTATGTAGACGTCGGATATTAAAACGCAGAGGTATCCTCACTAAGATAACTGAAGTGTCTCGCCGTCTGCTGAGAGCCCTGAATCGTAATTTTTAACACTTCCACTGCGCCATGTACGATTTTTGGGCATCTATATCGGTAGTTGTCGACCAGATCCGTCAGCAGTTGTTAGGAGACAGTTTTACTGAAACCTAGGCCCAAAAGTTAGTTGGTTATTCCAAAATGTGGACGTTGTTGGCTCTGCTTGGTTGGATGAAAAATCACCGAGTTCCGCCCTCTTCCACCCAATATGCCCAGGATCAAACGTGATCAAACGAACACGAAATTTGCACAATATTCGTTGCGTTGTTAGTAGGTCCTTGAAGTCCTGATGGCATTCTTCTCATCCGTCGCCGAAATCGTTCCGCCTGAAAGTTCATAAAAAGCCGACGTTTCCTTGAATGTATATCAGCGACAAAACGGACAAGTGAAATCAACCGATGCTGGCATTGCAATCGGCTGCATCCTTGTTCTGAATCACCGACATTTGGCATCTCATGACATTCAAAGGGTATGCGAATGCACAACCTCCATACATGCAGTTCCGCATTTCGCAATTTGGCTGACCATCACTGTAGTTTGCTCACACATAAGATACCATACTAATATCCTTCAACTCTGCAGTTCACGTCACTCGACCTGGTTTACTGACTCAGAAAGTGATGACGCCTCATACAAGAAGTCTACTGGGTTCGAAAAGATTGCAGTGAATAATGGTTTAAGATGGGCTTCTTAAGAGAAGACCCGGCGAACATCCACACCTCCCTTAAGGTCGGACTAATTGATACTAAGTCCTTGAATCTGCTGGTACCATTATCAGCTTGCCAACGAGAAATCCGTCGCAATGAGGAGAGTGGAAATGTTTGTATCAATTTCTTGGTTAAGCTTTCGGCAAAAAATATCCCCAAAGGTTGCTAAACAGGTACAGTGCGACAAGTAATCATTCAGTCACACGATTCGTGCATTCACTTAGTCAGTTTTCCAGAAGTGATCACCTAGTGTTGTATCTAACAGCTGTCAACGCTCCAGTGCTTTAGTGCCGGAAAAAGACTCGTCAACAAGCAATACAACAGTTTTGTTGCGAACAAGCAAGTACAGAAGTTACAAGGGGCCTCGCGCTATTTAAAGGGCATTGATATTGACCCAGGCTGTCCATGCTGAACACCGATCACATCGACCGCGCTTCTATGAAATTCCTGAACACTTATCATAGTCGGTCGTGCTTTTGTGGCGTGCCTGAATACTCATCGGCTTTTGCTGAATTGATTGGTTGATTGAATGACCTGGATGCTTACTGACTTCCCTGTTGAGATTTTGGTTGAGTTTGAGGGTTTCAGTAGGTACCGGGAATCCTGGGCTTAGTTTCAGGAATCTGACCTTCCTAACACAGAAAACCAAATTCAGTTTTTTAAGTAAGCTACCAACGACGGACCAGGTTGGAGAAGTAAAAGAGGCAAGTTGGTGGGATCAAGTACGACCGAACAAGTAGGCACAATTTCAGGGACTAGACTTGAAAAGCTTTATTAGCGGCAGGGTTAGATAGAAAAGTTATTACGTCGTTGTGGACAAAATGAAACAGTTGATAAAGGAAGTGGAGTAGTGTGGGACAAGAACAAGTATCTAAAGTCGCTGAAATGTGAGAAATGCGGGAAAAGGTGACTGAATAAAAAGTTGAATCAATAGATTTTGCGAGGTTAGCGGAAAATCTGTCCCCGACAAAAGCATCAGATAATCAGTCGGCTACCGACATTTTATCCTCTCCAGTTGGTGTTAAACGGGATTTGTACTTGAAATTTTTTGAATCCAAAAGGCGCTCACATGTGGAGTGCTACTAATTTTAGTCTAGTTTGGGGGCACTAAATAATAAAATTTTTTCAGAAAGTGCGTAAAGCAAACGAAGAAGAATGGTTTTACTCAATATGTTTTCGACCATACCGAAATAGCGCTTGCTGTCGAAACAAAAGCAAGCGAATTTCGGCTGGACGGAATCATTAGCCGATTACCTATCGGATTACCGATCAAGGACAACGGTAAAAGGTCGTCGTTTAAAGGATTCGTCGCATTGCGCTGAAAAGAAAACAAGAATATTTTCGGGACGCTCTAAATCGTTTCTTATCTGATTGGAAGCCAATACGTTCTGCCTTTTCCAAGCTAAGAATTATTCTAATTAAGACTATCACTTATCGAGCATTAACGACCATAAATTCGTCGAGAGAATTTTGTACTTAGTGGCAAACGTTGTGATGTATGCCAGTTGGAAGGCTGAATATGTTAGAGAATTTCAGTAACCATTCTTGTACGAAGCTCTACCTTACTGGTCCACACACAACTTTTAAAGTCATGAGCAACTCACTTGCCACTAGATAACTGAACATTTCATTCTGGACACAGCTTGATCGATACACACTGAGATTTTTTATAAGCACAGTACCAGGTTAATCAGTAAAATGGACTCATTAACCTCTGTAATTAAGAACAGGAAAAATGAAATTGACGTTCAAAAATTCCTCATGAGACCCATAATAAGCAGTATATGCTACTTTCGGGAAGCAGAAAGTAGTTTGTGACGATTCTGTTCAGAGGAATAAATCAACAGGTTTCAGAAAGTTTGAAAAACAATCGGAGTTTGCTTACAGTTATCCTAAATCATTTATGCACCTTTTTACAAAGTAAAATGTCCTCAAGTTTTTCTGATTTACTTTTTCGCTTAGCTTTTAGTTGACAAAGTTATCTTCAGTAACCCGCGCAATTAGTTTGCGCGACGCGAAACAAGAAGTGTTTTGTTGATATACTTATGCTAATATATATAAAATAGCCCCGATTTTTGCTGTTAAGGGTTCGAGCTAGCACTGAGACTGTTACCGATGTTTGGAATCAGTACAAGAGGTGACAAGTGGAGAGTCGTTCTGGCCGATTCGCATATCCTGGCGGCGCATAACTAACCAATGCCGCCCTTAATGATTACCACGAGGTTAAGTTTTTGGTCAGTGTGGCTCATTTTCGTGTATGCTAGTGTGTTATGAGGCCGATTTGACCTTGAAGAATAGAAGCTTAAGCAGGATTGTATTGAAAATTCTAAGTTGTTCAAACACACGCTTGGTTAAAGGGTATTTACTCTCAAGTGCAACTTCTTCAGTCCCCCACTTTAGACCTCATTTGTTTTATTGGTCTAGTACGATGGGCGAAAGTAAGTTGAGTCTCCAATCATAGCTCAGAAGGGATTTAATGCACAGATTTTGTTTTTTATCTAAAGATGTACTCCACATAGCCTAAGGATACCTAACGTTCAACTGTCACCAGCTGTCATTGTTTGAACATCAATCATTGGGAAGTGATAAAACCTAGTCAATCAGTCAATTAGCAGCTCCAAATTCAAAAGTTATTCAATTGCTCACGTTTTTGCTCAAGTACTTAAAAGGGAGACGAGCTGAACCAAGTCTGAAATCTTGTTGGTCAGACGAAAAGTCCAAAAGGCAACAGGTTGAGATTCAAAGGCTTTAGCAAAAAGCCACCTTCACCGAACACATCAGGAGGGCTAAAGTATCCTTGTATGTTTCTGCGAATCTTATCTTAGAATCAACACTTGTAGAGATGCATCCTCAAAATCTCATCAGAGACCAGCCCCTCAAAAATAAATGGGATGGAAAATTCGTATAATTTCAAAAATTCTGAAGTGATATTGAATTTTAATGTCAAAACACTGGGTAGTCGAATAAGATGTCATAATCGGACATTTTGGTTGCTGTGGTCAATCTTTTTCAAGGGTTTCTATAATCAACTGAATACGAGTCAAATGTAGCGTCATTTGTGTCCACTATCCTGTCTTCTGAAGCGACTAGCGTGTGTGTGTGTGTGTCAGCTCTCTGTGTGTGCACGCGTGATTGTATGTACCTTGATCTGAATGTGCCTCCGAAGGAGACGTGCCTCCGAAGGAGACGTGCCTCCGAAGGAGACGTGCCTCCGAAGGAGACGTGCCTCCAGTCAGAAGACATGGTGGTGCGCTGCATCTAAATAGTGCTTACTCGGTTGTGGAAATCCTTAAAAAACGTTGCCCATGGCAACCGAAACGTTGGATTACAACATGTTATTTCACCATACTGTGTGTTTTGACTTTAAAAATTCAATATTATGCACCACATGACGGTCACTCTTTTAACACTATTCGAGTCAAAATTTGCCCGGAATTCCTAATTCTAAAATAAATTTTATGTTGGCACTGAGCATCAACCTTGGAACAGCTGAAGCGGCCCATAATCGGTGCAGTGAACTATGTCTTTCTCTTCAACCTAGAGCAGTTTAACGGGGCTCATTCAAAAAGGATGTTGAGACGCAAAAAAGCGATCGGAGAAGGTTCGATAATGTTCATTTACAACAGATTCCTTTTCTCCCGAAGGAAACTACTCACACACAGTTGCTGTATACTCTTCGAGAGCCCACGATCGGTTTCACTCCGAATGAGGCCCATCAGGTAGGTGCATTCCCAGAGTTGCCGTCAAACTTATGTTCTACTCAAACCCAGAGTGTACGTGATTCACGAAATGCACTCGGTTGCACACCAGTTGGGTAAGTGTGTTTGTCGAATTCCCTGCAGTTTGGGTTCGAGCTGAGCACGTTTTTAACGGAAACTCGAGGACCTTGCCTGCTTGATGAGCCCGACGTTGGAATGGAGAAACCGGTCGTGGTCTCTAGAATAATTTCCAGCAAAATTATGAACAATTGCCTTCATAAAACTTTCCTGCGACGTTTCGAATATCGTGCCCACCGAAACATGATGCGGGCTTCGCACAACACATTCAGTTGAACGAGAGCATCACAAACAAGAGATTGAGCTGAAATTCGGTTTGGCCACCAGCTTCCTTGTTTTTTTCCGCTCCAAGATAGACACCGCATAACCACAAATAACCACTAGTAGGAGACTGAGATCGTTTTTTCAATTAGTGAAAGTTTTCAGAATAACACCATGAAAGAAGTTTTCAGTTGGGTTTCCCGTGAGTCTCGTGTGGAAACCAAATTTCTATGCAGGTGAATGTATAAAGAGAATTTAGCACGGTTTAGATTCACCTAGGACATAAGGTTGACGGAAATACGGGATCTGCGCTCAGTCGAAGAGCCCCAAGAAGGGCGAAATCGGTCGTGGGAGTGTCGAAGAGTTTTCAGTAACCTTACGAGCAGTGTATTACGTCGACATAATGTATCGTGATATCTCGTATATCGTACCAACTGAAACTTGAGGCGGCTTGGTGCAGCACACTCAGTTGCTTAAAAACACCATAAACAAGCGATTCCAGACGAGTCTCCCGTCAAAATCAAACTGGTATGGAGATGACGTGTGTAGGCCGAACCATGTGCGAGACTTATGAATCGAGTAAAACAGGCTTTCAACGCTTTCAACAGAACAGAGGACTACCCTGGTTTCTTGTGGAATATCTATCGTCGTCAGCTTCATTACATGTTCTGAGTGCATCCAGCGCTGGCTAACCGTTGCACCATTTCGTCAGTTTATGAAGACGTTTGTGGTTCTGACAAACTGTGCCTTATCAGCTCCGTGTCTTGCAGTGCAGTGTCTCTTGCAATCCCTACTTGGGCTGGCTATGGCGAGGTGAAACCGGTGTTAGGTCACACTACTTAGGCCTATGTGAAAGAAATCAGTTTGCCGCTATGTGTGGGACAACTGACTAGTGTAATGTAGTCTTAAGTTACAAACTTGCACATAAGTAAATTGGTTTAGAGGTCATCCAATGCACTGTTGTCTACAAGAAGTTTCCTAATTCACCTCTGTCCTTACTGATACAACCTACTGCCCAAAGGTTGCACACCATGCAGCCGCCAAACGAGCTAAATGGTTACGATCGATCGTGTCGCTTTGTAAACAGTTCAGGGTAAACAAATATTCACGGATGCTTGCGAAACTATGGGAAACGGGCGTCAGAATCCCGTGGGCATTGCCATCGTATGTTCTGATGATTTTTAACAGATCCACAGGGGTCTGGCATTCGGTATAGAAGAGAAAAAAACAGTGATATGACAAAACGTCCGAATAAAGCCGGAATCACTACTGGCCAAACGTACCGGGAGTAAACAGGAGCTCGGAAAGAGATGGCAACTCCGGAACGCAAAATGAGGGCAGACCTCCAGATACTACATGGTCATCTTCAAAGATCCATCAATGAAGGTACACAGCGATTGGCTGGGACAGGGGGCTTTGTAGCAGCCCACGAACGAGGAAGATCGACTTGCAGAGATTTGTCCAATCGCCTAGCTTTCCGCTTCATGTAAGCTTATTTGGGCACTTATTTGTTTGAAAGTATTTTTATTTGCTTACTTACTCGGACTCATGAAATAATACTTGACACACTACTTATAATGTGCGTGTCTGGACTGAGGGTAAACCTAGCTTGAGATGGAATAGATATGGTCCTTTTTCAAAGAGACTAGCCATAATAAAACCATTAAGTTAGGATTAATTTATGTCTTACATTAAAACCAAACCAGTCTGTAAATAAATGTATCTTGCAAATTGCGTACAATAGAATATATGTTTGGCGGAAACTCGGAGACTGGCCCACCTGATGAGCCCCAAGGAGGACGAATTCGGTCGTGTGTTATGTCGAGGAATCTTCAGCAACGTAAGGAGTAGTGTGTTCCATCAAGAGCTTACCAATTACCCCGTTGGATGGAGCTAGTCAAGTCAAAAGCAAACGTTTTATGCTAGACGGTAAACAGCTAGGTTGAATTATCATCTGCATCCATGTCGCTCCATGCGGTAGGGCACATTGTCGCTTACAAATATGCAACTTACTGAATAGCCAACTCGACTGACAAACTTGGCGAACAGATTAACAGCCATATGATCAGCGAGCAATAACTGAATTGCCTTACCATTCACACTGGTCACCATGAATGACTCGGCTGTTCTTCATAGTAAGATAATAAAATCGTTTGATCCACTGAATTTCTGGAAAATAGGCGCAGAAAAGTGGGACTACTTCATTTCAGAAACTTCACCAGAAGAGGAGAACCTCATCCAAAAGTGTTTTTTGGTGACTGTCACACTTTTCTCGCACTAGCGTTGCAGTTTTGCACGCTGGCGGTTGGTTTGTTCACCTACTTCAGTGAGCTACCAGAAGGACTTCTGTGATACTAGTTGTCAATTTACTTTCGGTAACTAACAATAGAATAAGCTTTTTTTGGAGAAATACTTTCTTTTACCTAGAGTTAAGTGAATCCCAGATGAAATTCTCATTTGTTGTATTCTTCAATTGAGTGTGCTGCACAAAGGCTGACTCACTGTTCGGTTGGCATGCTATTCGCGATATCACAGTGTATTTTCTTGAGTGAACGCATTTGAGTCTACTGATAACAACGCTTATTTCGCAACTGAGTGCACGTCAACAGTTGCGTGCAGTTTAGTAGAACCTAAGTGGGATAAAAGATTGAGGAAACTCGCGGACTGCGCCTGTCTGATGAGTCCGAAGAAGAGTGAAACCGTTTGTGGGTTGTTTAGGAGTTTTCAGCAAGCCTATGAGTAGTGTGTTCCGTCAAGTCAGTAAGCGTTTGTTTATGAAGCCTCCTTGTGCAAAGTCACATTGTTTCATATTCACAGAAACCACCATTCTCATCCTAATGCACTGAGTACTTGGAGTTTCGAGGCAAGCTGAAGCTATCTTACGCCAGCTGAATGCTTATCAACAGCGTTTCGCCTCACGCGTGACCTTTGAAACGGGATTCTATAAAAATCCTTCACCAGCAACCCCTTACGAGTGGCCTGATTCAGCCTCCACTCACAGCAGTCGTCCGTTATTTGGACGCACTTTTGCAAATCTTGCTGGATTTTTTCGTTCGTTCGAGGAAAAGCAACTCAGCTGCCTGATCCACACAAACAGGGAATCTTTGGTCCAAAATACAGTGTTCTACGTCCCGAAACCTTATGATTGCTTTCCCTGAACTCATTAGAACAAACACCTCAAAGTTCTTTGAACGGCAAAATACAACCGTCCAAGACATCTGTAACCTCCTCAACTTGTCGTCTGGGCGATGGTTGAACCGATGATGTAAGGAATACCTCTCACCAGTGTTGAAATGAAGTTGAGCAAAACACATCCATCAGCCACTAGCGCCATGACGGACTGGGCTTTACTTATCAATAAATACACAGAGTTTGGAGTCAGTCTCTGCAGGTTACTTTTAAGTTGCATTCAGGCTAAAAGAAATATGGAGGTTCCGAATTGGGGTCTCAGTTTGACTATTCTCTGATATGGAAGCTTCTGGTCAAAAGGTAATACCGTTTTTTTCAGTTAGGTACTTCATTAAACAGTCCTCATGGGAATCTACCCGTCACCACCGTGGCTTACATGAAGAGGAACCAAAGCAATCTACTCTTGTCCCCTTATTGTGTCCAACCGCCTCGGGGGCGGGATGGTTGATGACGTTTATCGAACTCTCATCTGTTGTTGTTAAAGTTGGCCATAAACCAGTCCAGCACTCGAATGAGGATGGTCGTTAGGTCTATGGTAACCGGTACAGGAAAAGGGGCTCGAAAAAAGTAATGACACTCTCAACATAGGTAGTGGGAACAGGCGGTGCAGTTGATCGGAATCGATTTTGAAGAAACAGGTTTGAATCAAGCAAAACAGTTGTTTGCATGTTGACTGATTTAAGTAGTATTTGTCATAGGACAACAACTAAGCTATTACCATGTGAGGTTTATTCATGGTAAAACCATGAAATAAATAGAAAACTAGAATTGGGGTAAGACTAAAGATGGTTAAGAAATAAATTTAAGCCGCATAGAGAGCCAGCAAGTGGACTCTGAGGACCGGTCGAACATGCTATACACTGCGGTACATTACCATCTTTACCGCCCGGGATGAACAGCTCCATAAATGGGAGTTATCATTTTCTTGAAAGAACACTGCTCGCAAAGTTTCTGAACAGCCCACCACTGAATTCGTCCATCTTGGGGCTCATCAAGTAGGCGCAGTCCACGAGTTACCACCGACCTCAAGATCTGCGATTCGCAGAATACACTCAAACTAATTTGTTATTAACCGAAGACTCTGCTAAATTACATTTTACCCATGATATCCATCAAATAGATGGGCTGCACAAAGGTTGCCTTGTGCTTCAGTTGGTAAATTATCCAAGGTTTGTCATTCTTTCTTGAGACATTAGAGACCAAAAGTATACTTCATGAGTCTCACATATGATGGTATGCTCAAAGAATGAACCCAAGTTTCTACGTTTTCTTTTATCCTTGCTGACTATGGGTGGGCTGCGTCAACTTCAATCCGAAACTACCCAAAAAATCACTGTGCGTAAAACATTGCGATTGTTGTGAACAATTTTGTTGAGCGGTGACATAAATCACAATCCCACAGTTGGTTTTCGGATGTGGAAATTTAGGTGAGTGTTCGGCTTTTCCTGAATTGCGAAACGCGTTGACTACCGCCACGGGCCTGTAAATGGTGATAATCTCGTGTTGGATATTTACTGCTGGCACGAACTGCAGTCATCCAGCAAAGTAGGCCAATCACAAGTGGTTAGTATTTCCAAAATTTAAACGAAAATTTTTTATATTTATTGCCTGGGTAAAAAAACTGAAAACTTTAAACGCAAGATTTATTTCTTCCTGGATCGTTTAACGTTCTTTCATGCAATGTAGAGGCATATCTAAATTCCTTTTGAAACAAAATGGTTTTTTGGGCCTCAATTTTATTTGGTGATAGAATCCTAATATGAAAATAAAGAACCCGGAGATAAATAAATTCAGAACTGGTTTGACCCGGAGATCCACGATAAAATTTGAGAAACAGTTGTCTTTAGGCCAGATGCCGGCTGCGCGTCTCTGGTGATGAGGAAACCGCTGCAGCTGGATATACCGGGGTGGGTGTTAAGTTCAGCGATCCCGCGGAGACGTTTCTACTCGATTGGTTGTCTCTTAATAGTGGCGTCTGCGCGGTTCATCTGGCAGCGTCCAGGAAAGAATTCCCAGAAAGCGAGACCAAGAGCTCCATGTTTATTGTATCTGCGTACGCCCCAACGGACTGTAGCTCTGATTCTGCGAAGGACAGTTTGTGTGACGCCCTAGGTGCTCTTTTACAGCGGGTCAAATGCTCAGACTTCGTTGGTGATAAGAACGCCCAGGTAGGTCGGTAGTAGTAGCGCAATTGAGTAGTCGTCCTGGATTCGACACGAGACACTCGGATACGTACTTCAGATTTGTGCTAATCACAGATTGGCCATTTGCATTACAAAACTTCGGAACAGCAGAAACGAACATCAATTACTACCAACAAACCTGCCCCTAACCCAAATAGACTGCAGTGCCATCAGTGATTAGTGACAAAAACCATTCATGGCCTACCCTGTGAAACACCCCTGTGAACTCCGGTCGTACATTTGCCCGAATCAGTAATCTACCTCCCCTGCCTACTCATCCCATAGTGGCTAATACCCATCACAGGGGCACGATATCTAGAGATGTACGTTGTGCCGAGACTTCTACCTGTGGTGCAAACCAGCCGGCTGTTTCTAAGCATTAGATCTCTGACTCATCAGTGGCTCTTCTGGATCCTCAGGACTGATTCCTCTTGGTCTCATCCACAAGTCAGCTCAATGGATCATCCGACACCAAGTGAAACTGAGTGTATGATAGGCTAGGAACTTTCGTAGATCCGAAGAGCCGAAGAAATGGAAGAATCAAAAAGTGCTGGAAACCTCCCGCAGGTTGTTCCGGTTGATTAGATCGATAGGCCCGTGAAGCCCTCTTGTCAGTGAAACAATTAGGGAACTGACTGATAATCTGTTATCCAGCGAAGGAGAACATTTGAACCGTTGGGCACACTACTTTGAACTGCAATTCAGTTGACCACCCGCTACTTCCAGTCTGGGTTGTCGGTCTTTCTCAGCAACGTAAACTGTGAATATTGGATTCCCTTCGGCCTCAGAATCATCCAAATGTATATCCGTGAGCAAGCATCATTGTAATAAAAGTACTACTTGTTCAATCCACCCACAGATACCTACTAAATCTCAGTTGAATGGATAGCCTTCACGTCGCCGAGGTTTTCGGAATTGAACCATATCTTTACATAAAAATCCAGTACGATTTAGAGGTCGTTGCTTTATGATTATTAGTCCTACCGCAAGCCGGACGAAAGTTTCTCACCATTCACCATATATCTACATAAGTCAGTCACCAAATGATCAGACTAAGCATCGTACGTAAAATGATTGGATTCTCTTCAAATTTGTCCAAATCTTAGTGCAACTAGACGCACATCCTACATTCTCGTCGCCACGTGGGGAGCGAATATTTACTTTAATCTGAATGAATTCGGAGTATCAGGTTTCCAAATTTAACTGGGACAGTCCAAACAGTTTGATTTCGACCGTCGCCAAAGAAGGCTTTCCAAATAAAATAGATAAAAAGCAGGTCAAATGACTTAGTCTGACCGCACCAAGGTGACAAGCCTGAGTCTTTGGTGTCTGAAATCTTTCATCTACATGGCACACGTGTCAGTTGTACATATAATGGTGACTTGTTTGGCGAAATACTGTTCTTCAGATTGACAGAACAGTCTGCATCCGCAGTTCCACACACACACACACACACACACACACTGTGAGAAACATCTATGGGCGCAGTTAGGTTTCATGATACTGGTACGATTTAGTTACCATATATTATCTATTTTATGTTCGTTATACAACATTATGTTTGCCTACATGGTTCATCAGCGGTTTCACAACCACGTAAAAAAGCGTGCTTAGCCGTTGAAAGAATATGCTGACGAGCCTCTTGAGGGTCTGAATTATTTCCATGATCATAGCTTGAAGTGTTCACAGGAACTGGACCAATTATGGCAAAAAGGCTCGTGTTTAAACGAATGATATTTGATATACCCGACATAATTAACCTTCGTACTTAACTAACACAACTGACCCCCTACTCTGAGATGAAAGATGGTTAGATTACTAATAGCTAGTTCTATCTTAATCATGTTTAAATGACGTTCAAAACGAGACCTGTGATGTATAGCCCATCTAACTCACAGGCAGGTTGTACAGACACATATGTGCTGACAAAAATTAAGGAGAATGACCGTCTCCTTGAATTACTGTGGCCATTCTTTGGCCAGCCGGAATCAAGCGGGTACGGTCATGTCAGAGGTGATGACAGTTCAGAAGTGGAACTTTTCCGGCGAATATTATACAACCACCCACTCAACGAAGGACGACTGTCCAAGGAAGTCACACCAAGAATTCCTCACCATCTACAGGACACATCTCTTGAAAGATACCACTAACTCCCAGGAGTTGTGTTGCCTGAGTAGAGATGTGGTTCACTGGAGCAGATTATAGTTTACAAAATACGAAGGAAACATCTTTTTGGCCATAACACAGTTGTGCATTTTGCGCGTTATGCGATTGAAATCGATAGATTGAGGGCTTTCAAACCTCTTGAAGCACCAGTTGGTTTATTGAGTGTTAATTACTGACTTCGGGAAAATTTCGTGTGTTTTGTTGCTGCATTTGTGTTCGCTATGTTGTTTAAACAGTTATCTTGGACACAAATCGATAATCATGTCTAGAAAGTCTGAGGTGCTCACAATCGGGCAACAGTGTTGCTGGAGACTGAAAATTACTAATCAGTCAGTGGAGTTTACGCAGATTTTATGTGAGCAACTTTCAGGCCATTGTGTGTTCAAACCGTACTTAGAAAGGGGTGTCTCCAGGAATATTTGAAGCTTGTGTTGCAGCTTTCAGCATTAATAGTCTGACCATAGTGGAAATTGACCGTTTTAGCAATGCTATTCTGTAGGTTGATTGATAGACGAATGGCGCTGTATCCTGTCTGAGTGAGAGCTAATCACACTGCTGATCAGCTGCTTGTTGCCGAAAGTCTGTGTCCAAACACTGGCCAGAAGTTTACGAGTTCGAAACTCTTAGAGTTTCTTGATATGCCCACCGCTGATGATTCCCAATGAAGATGAAACGGTTGTACAGTGCTTCTCGGCTTTTTAGTACTAATTGGCCTCATTGACAACACGAAATCTCGAGTGGAAATTGCCATCCATTCTTAAAAAAGATAAAATACCGGTAGACATTCTTGTGGCTGGTGAAGTATCTACGGAGCTTAGCAGTTGATTTTTGGGCGTTACGTCACCGTTCGAAGTGGCATTAGCAGTGAGGAAACGCCTGCAGGTGAATTGCCAAGCTCGGCGACAGACCAACAGCCACCTGATCAACTACGAACGATCGCACCCAAGCCACCGATATTCCTACACATTACGAAGGATAAAACAAGATTCTGTTGTCAGGTTTAAAATATTTGGGCCATCGAAAGTCCGAGTATGCTGGAACGGCTCGACGGCCATGTGCATAGTGTTCACTGTTCGGTGCAAAAACATGATTGTATCACCATTGAAAAGTCGCGCGAGGTGTAAGCTCAGCAATGAGAAACGAGAAAATTAATCGCGGACAGTTGGTGATGGAAACAATTGTATGGTGTGGTATAATAGCGAAGCTTTTTAGAGTGGTATAACTTTCTAACTCCACAGAAACGGTCTATAAACAACTCAATATTCAGGGCACACGCTTCATATATGTTTTTTTCATGTTGTCGAGGTGTTTTGATAAGTTCGTGGCACATGTACACAGTTGACTGAGGAGAAAAATCTGGTTTGTGGACTTTCGGTGATCCACAAAATCGTCCAGTATACATAGACCTGGAGGCCAATGTTGACCTAACAGGAGTGGTTGTGGGCCTTTCGCCCGCGTGCGGTTTTGTAATGATAGCTGTTACTCCCTCCTACCAGTTCTTCTTGCGTCGGTTGAAGGTATTCTCTAATGCCCTGAGGTTTAATTTACTAGCATTTTGTTCGCTCAAAAGTTCGCTATACAGCAACGCACCCCATTCATTCACTTTAGAAACAGCAGCTTCTTTGGCTGGCTCTAAGTCATCGACTTTTAACGGTTTCTGTTTGGTGTTAAAATTTAAGCCGCGCCTCGAAATAAGTTGTTTTCCACATGCCAGATCACGGTTACAATGTCTGGGTACCAGGTGTTGGTTTTCAGCTGGTTCAATACTCCGCATTGGTAATACAGCAATACAGCGACCTACCAATCCGCGATTTTTGGGCACACTAAATGTCAATTTTTGCCCACCTGTACGAAGTTGAAACAGATCCTAAATAACCAGAATTCATCACTGGTATGAGATTTTGGAACAACCTTCGAGGCAACTTATTCGGTGATTCAGAGAGGCGATGGCTACTGACCATTTGTGAATTCGATTGTGTAAAACGTGAGTAGAGCGTGGCACTCTGCTCTTCGTGAACTGATCAAATTATTTGGTAATGAGAGCTGTAAGAATGAATCTTAGAGTCAGACAAAACTGGGTTTCTCCAGATTACTAGGATCGTTCAAACTGCAGGACGGTTTTTGATCGGTTCTAAAATATCCAGGCAGCGTGTGCGCAAAAGAAGCATTTGGCGTCACCAAATGCTGTTTATTTAACTACGTAACCCAAAGTATTCGCTTTGAAACTATAAATAGTATTTTAGGTGAAGGTGGGAAGAATTTAGGACCAGCTTTTGAGAGCAAGTCGAGATCGACTTACAGGTGTTGGTTGAAAAAAACATTTATTCAATACACGAATTTGCGAATTTATTTGGTGTTAACGAGACAATCAACTGGACCCCAGCTTAAGTTCTATATATCCCATCATATTTATTAACGGGTCACACTATCCAGTTGAATCTGCCCTTTACGTCAACCCAATTTGCAAATGGATATACTTCGCCAATTGTACGCAATTTATTTTTTAGCTAAAACCTAATGTTGACGAAAATTTGGACCTGCATTTATCTTATGAGTTCTAAGGCGAGAGAAACCAGTCGCATGCTGTCCAAGTGATTTCAGCGACCTTGTTAGTAGTGTTTTTTTTCCAGAGAAATATACTGTGATATCTCCAATAACACACCAGCAGAAACATGAGGCAGGGTTGTGAAGCACATTCGGTTAGAGAACAACGTCCCAAATTAGAGGTGGAGCTTGATTCGGTTGAGGCTTTAGTGAGAGAATTAGTATGAGAAATAGCGTAGTTCAGAGATTTCACTGTCGTTTATTCACCCCATGAGGCATGAACTTTTTATCTCGGACGGTTTGTTTTCTATGGGTAACTATCTGAAAGGCTTAAAAACCAAGTCAGTGCAAAAAATTCCAGAATGATTTCATCTGGATCATCCATCATGGGTCCGTGTTGGTTACATATGTCTTGTGCGGTTCGGAGTTTGAAATGACATAGGAAATGTATCTGGACGCGGTAGTCCCGTGCTTTTGACTGGTGTGTATCAATACCGTCTAAAATGTCCTGTTTTTTGCTACACTTATTGTTGAATAATGTGTAGAGCCAAGGCGGACGGCCAATAGGTTGGCTCTAAAAAGTAGGCATTGAATAGATTTCCTGTGCTTTTGCGCATAAAACTACTTGTAACCGTGGGTGCACCTGAGTGTCTGCCACAGGCGTATAGTCACCTCAGAGAATCAGTTGACAGACAAAATTGGTGTGGACAGTGCCAAAGATCTGCGCCGGTTCTATGTCTTTTACATTTGCTTCGGAAATGATCATGCATATTCTGCCTTGGACGACTTACCTGTGTCAACATGAATGGTTTGTACCCAGAATTAGCCAATCGGATGAAAAGTGAGCACCCAGCATAAAATTAAATCACTTCACTTCGGTTTTCAACAAGGTGTTCTGGTCTTGGTGTTGGACAAACCGAAACAAACGAGGCCTCCACTGAGTATAATTTGACGGAACAATCACTAATCTATAGAGATGAGTGACACTTTCTTGCTGAAACAGTGAGTAGACGTGACAGTGACTCGCTAGACGTGTGATTCTTTCACCCATGCATCAAATTCGGGCTGCGAAATTTTGAATTCTGCAGTTTTGATTTAATTGGAAGGTGAGAGGAAACGAACTCATTTTAGAAGGAAATGACGAACACAACAACCGCTAAGTTCTTCTTTGATTCAGAAAGCCTTTAAGTTTTTTATTCGATATGATCTTTGAAAAACTTCCCCACTGATCTGAGAATTCCTTGAGTGCTCGGATTGTAGGGGTCAAAGTGTGCACGTTTCCACTGCTTGTATTATCAAAGCTTTACATTGAAGCAAAGTATCTCATAAGCTTTGTGACACTGATTCATGCGAAAACTTTAGTTCTTTTTTGGTAAAAACCTTTGATTTACGTGAAAATTTAACCTCACATTAGGTTCTTCTGTAGACTCGTGTGAAGTATTCCCGAGCAGTAATCGTTTGCAAACGTTTCTCCCTTTCAGGTAACATTCAGCTTAAATCGTTTCCCTAAGGCTTTGGAGAAATGAAATAGTAACTTATTAACCATATGTTGATTAAAGGTTTAGTGGGCAATGATTTGCTTCTAAAAATAACGTCCGGGCGTGTTTCGCAAACAACAGTCCTCTCAGAATAGCAAAGTACTCATTGCGGAACGATGTAAAGGAATCATTCAAAGGTCCTTCAAGCGAATGGGTGCGGTTCATGAGCTCTTCGTTCAAAGTTGACAACAACGCATGAAAGTGGAGCAATTGAAGAAATCAAACGGAATAGTAAATTTGCAGACAGAATAACTTTTGAGTCCATTTGCAATTTGAAATGGAGATTCGATAGAGTTCCCATGGTCAATAGCGTACTGATAACGTATAATATGCAGCATGCGAGTTGCCTGAGGTTCCCTTCCATGGCTACTCAAAGACTTATATGCTGTTTGATGTGTAATCTGATATGGTCACTCAAAATCCCAATACTGGTTTTGCTGTGGTTGCGAATAATCAATTAGGAGTAATCCACAGCTTTCGAGAAATTATCCTGCACTACTTCCACTAAGCGAAATAATGTTTATTTGGTCAATTCACTAGGGAACTCATTTTCCGGTTTTGATCTGTGCCATTCAAACTATTTACAACGTCATCAACTATGGCAAATACTCAAGGTCTCCATCAAGAATTATTATCACTTGTCAGGACGAACAAGGCGCGATTTGGCAAGGTTGGTAAAAATACTAAACAAGCTGGTCAAATGCATTGATTCCCCCCGAAAAACAACACATGTGATGGTATACTGACGCGTTAGAAATATTACGACTGCTGGGACAAATCATAAGCGGATTCGTTGGTACTGAGAGAGAGTAAGATGAGAAAGTGAAAGGAGACTTAACAAGGACTGGTTTCGCAGTGGTCGCCAGGATACACTTCTGATGGGGACGATGAGTTCCATATTAGGGGGATTAGATGAAGGTTTGTGATCGATTTTTGTCAGACGGTTTGTTGGTTGAACGTCTAAAGAGACCATCTAGCAGCCTTGCTTTTAGAAGGAACACAACATCACTTTGAAAGGTTCTGGCAGAAATGTTGAGATATATCCACTTTTTGATGGATATTTCGTTCTCCTCAAGCAACAAAGATTCAATCAACCTGTGTGACCACGTGACGTGGGTTCTCCGATTGAAGAATGAGCGGTACTATATCCTGTCTAAGTGAGAGTGGACCACACTACTGATCAGCCGCTCATGGACGAACGGCTGTGCTCAGACTCTTAGTCGAGAGGTCGTGGCTTCTAGACGTCGCACTGGATTTTAATGAGATTCACACTGCTAATGAATTCCAGTAAGAGTGAAATAGCCATACAGCGCTTCTCGGCTTTTCAAAGGAGGTTGGCTTTACTTACAGGACAAAATTGCCACGAAAACCCCCGAACCTTTTCACACTACCGGAAAATATCAAATTTCCAAGTGTTGTTCAAATTTTATACATCCTATCTAGATCAAATAGTGTAATTACAGCTAAATACCGAAGGAAAAGTTCTGGCCAAAGATGAGTTACTAAGGATGGTGGTTTTACCACAAGTGTCGGACCTCGTGTCTTCAAGCGTAAGCGTTATTTTCGAACGAAATGGGGACTGCATCAAAAATCCAGTTTTTAATCTTTAAATTGACCAGCTTAAAATTTACAGTCTTGCGATTATTTTGCAGAGTGTGAGCAGTCAACCCACCGTGAATTGGACAGTTTCCACTGTGTCAGCGTGAAACACACCGCAACCTCCTGTCTCTAAGCGCTTGTGGAAAGATTAGCGTAGATTACTTAAAGTAACTCACACTAAATAAATGGTGCCTCAAATCCGTTTACAACATTTGTTCATAATGGAACTTGAGGTTGGTTTTCAATTAACGCTCCGTTTGTCTAGCAATGTAAACGAAGAAGGCGCTGAAGTGGGAAAAATTGAAAAACAAACTCAAACTGATTAAATTGAATAGGTGTTTTGGGAGAAATTACTGCAACTTGTTGGAAGAAAACATTGTGCTGCCTAAACTAGCTTATGAGTAAATGGTAGCGTTCAAGAAGGGCACACTCACGCAACCCGAGCAATGTCATTAAGAGTCGTGACAACTAGCAGGAGCAAAATATTTATAGCTCATCGCAACGCTGAGTAAGAACTTATTCAACATGAACCCCAGTTGAATATCCCCTTTATGACGCTCTTAAGCAACTGAGTGTGCTTCACTAGGGCGCATTATGTTTTAGTCGGTACGATATTCGAGATATCGCAATATAATTGTATAGACGTGAGTAGGAAAACCATAAACGGGTGATTCAGCTGGGTTCATGCAGATGAGAATTTCGTGCAATTTGGGTTCAAGTAGAACGTAGGTTTGACAGAAACTTTAAAACTGTGCCTACCTGATGAGCCCCAAAAACAGCAAAACCTGTCGTAGGCTGTCGAAGAGTTTTCTGCAACTTTATGAGTAGTGTATTACGTTCACCCAACAAGATTTCATCGCGGTAACACCGACTGATTGTTGACTTGCGGATTAGCGTTGAATAAGTGTTCGAAGGAGTAACATCAGCCTTCCTCTTTAGGCAGGAAATGACGTAAAAATTCAGAAAAACCGACGTCCAGAGACGATGAAGTATATTTACCCGTGGCTTTCGTGTAAACAGAGTACGCCACCTACACATCATTGCGACCAGTCCGCACTACACTATGCAGGTGTTACAATTCTAATCGACCGTGCTCACATGCACTGACACAGATGAGTGCCGTCCGCAACAAACACGACGGTCAAGAAGCTTTTTTTGATGCGATGACAACAGCTTTGCTGAGCGCAAGCGGGGAACCTAGAGTCCGATTTATTAGACAATTTTAACCGTCAAACTCCTGCGTGGAGGCATCATCTTCACTGTGCGTCTTGATGCGAATTCCCTGGTGACATGCTGATTTTCCTCACCGCACCGAACAAATTTGTGTGATCCTGTTTGAACGCTATAATCGGTTCGTTTTTTGAATAGATAAAAGCACTGGACGGCACATACTGTATCAAAACGAACCATATGATTAGGTAGGCAAACTAAATATCCGGAAATGTCGGAGTACCTCCCTGCAACCTATATAATGGGAAGAAATTAGACAGTGAAGCTCATTGGACAGAAAATACGTTCATGACCACGACCAAAAAGGCAGTAGGGTTAAGGAAAGAATAAATGTTTCTGATGTACGCTCAACCAGAAAACTACAATATTCTGTTTGACCAATCCACAGTCATGCGGAAAGACAAGTGGTCACGCATACGAAGCTTCTCCCATTGTCTGGTGCACGTGTATAAGTTGGAAAGATAGGTAACACCCATTTTCCACTTAATCCATGCTTATCCAATACATCAGACAGAGGTATATTGTCAGTGAATTCAGTCTCGGTCCAGTATGCACTTATCCAGCTCTGAACTGCCAGCCAGATAACGGCCGTGAGTGTTAACCTGTCAGGTGCTCAACCTAGCTGACTCACGTAACGTTTAGTTGTTGTTGATGATTATAAGAGTTCGGAGTTCACACTCACATCACTCCAGTTTGAACACTCTCCCTTCGGTCCTGACGCATCTGTTTTGATGAGTCCACACCAACAGGGGGGAAGAACCTAACGTGAGTTCCGCTCTTCATTGAACTCATCAGATCTCCCGGGGTTTGGACTCTAGGCCTTTGAAAAGCGAGGCCAGCATGTGGCCATTATTGCATCAGTGAGCCCTACGCGCACCTGAACACAAATGCTTATCAAATAAGCTATTACAGTTTCCTAATCAGAAGTGTGCAAGTTAGTAACGTCTGCTCAAGAAATTCTTTGAAAATTAGCTTACGTTTTCCCGTCTAAACAATAACAGAAAGTGGATCACGGCAAAAAAACGGATGTTTCCCTAGAAACGGAAAACGACTTAGGCAATACACCTGTTAAGTGTTGGCCCTAAAATAATATGATAAAGCAAAGCTAATTCTAATAAGAATTTGGAAAATCCAAGCAATTTTGGCTTTCTTAGATTAAAAAACCTTTCATGCTTACTTGTTCGTATTAGAAGCAGAGTTTTTACAGTAACAAACCAATTCAAATTTCGCATAAACTTATATTTCTTACCCTGAGAAACCGGATACTGGTTTTGCTAATATATCGGATCCTGCTGCTAATGCACGGCTTCTTCTAAAATGTCATTTTTGGAAATTGGACGGCATAAAGTCTGTTCCCATAGTTTCCTTACGCAGGAATCAAGGAAACGAGATGACGTAAATAAAACGCGAGAATTGCAGTCTGCCTCGCCGTCCGATCTAAAAATGTCAAGGAGAATTCGTAGACCTGAGAAACAAAGTATATATCTTAATTAAAAATTCATGAACTACAAGGCTCATAAGTAGCCATAAGCAATCGATTCACCGCCTTACTTCGTTTTAGGTCAATTGCTTATGATAAAAAATTGTTCAATTGCTTTGTGGTTATCGACCCGCAGACAGTATCGAAATTCTGCGCAGCTATTTCCACACAAAAGTCCACAGGCTAATAAATTATTATTGCGCCAGAGGTTTATGCTGAATGGTTAGGCCAAATCTGGTGCAACTTTAGGCAGAACTGTGAAGTAGAATGGCGTCATTTTCCAGGAAGTAGCCCAAATTGTTCATTAGGAATTAGACCGTTTGTCGTTGCTTGTATTTCTTACTTGCTGTTCCCTTCGGTGTGTTCCGTAAATGGCGCTTGACATGTTTCTTGAGGAGCCAACTTGTCGGAAAGCTTGGCTATTTAGCAGTAATGGTTTATTATCTGTGGATTAATGCGGAAAATTGTGGAAATTAACCAAACTAAAGAGATAGGCAGGCATCTCTGTTGTTCAATGTCGGTCAGAACGAAATGCATAAAGGATTCGTTTATAGTACCAGCTTCATAGCGGAAGATACTTTTGGGAATAATTAGCAAACATTTGCACACCTGAATATGTATCTCTCTCTTTCAATAATCTTCACAATTTTACTTTTCTCGAAGGCTCCACATTTAATCTAGTCGCTCGGTCACAATAGACGAACTGTTGATATTCGTGTTACTCCAATCAATTTTTAATTTTCCTTCAACACGTAAGAGTTTATTTACCCACTCCACTGCATAAATAGATGAATGATAGACAGATGAATAAAAAAGCAAGTAAACAAATAAATAATAATTTTATGAAATCTAGCGCTTGGTGTGAAAACAAAATCATCGAAATGATTGCAAGTCTAGTTGAACCTGAGCAGACGTGAGCAGCTAATGTGAGTGAAGCTTAACGAATTGATGAGTTAATCGATCAGTTCGAGAAATTGGAAGTAGTTCATTATCATCATATTTTGACAAATAGGAAAACGTCGGGTATCTGGGAGATTGGGCTGAAGCCCCCATGAATGGGTGCTTTAACATCTTCAGCCAATCCTTCTTAATCCCTCTGAAATTGAGAAGGCTGGCAAAATTGTCCGAGTGAGTTGGAGAACGGCTGCTTCGTGTTTTATACAGCAGAATAACCGCATGCAAATTAGATTAGACGTGTCACGTGCCAACGCCGACGTTCCTCCAGCTTGGTTGTTGTCTTACTCTGCAGGTTACCTGCACGTGTGGGATTAATTACAAGGATCTACGCGTGATCTTTCTTGGCCTTCTACGCTGAGTTACGGTAGGATGCTGACTACCTCTCAAATAACCCAGATTTAAACTTTTTGAAGGAAATTGTAAGGTGGTAGCCCTGGAATGTTACTGACTATGGGCAAGTGCACTTAGAATTATGTCCAATGTTAAACTGAACTCTTGGGTGGACGGAGTCTGGACAGTCTGTCGAACCTGTCTTGAACTCCTATTTATGGTCAAACGCTTTAGATAAACATGAACTTTAGCGTGCTTTTTTCTGTTGGCAAGCATACGCATATTCCCAAAGAACACTACCCGTCAGGTAACTGAAGACTCCTTGGCAGTGCACGAAAAGTTTTGCCCATCTTATGCCCATCAGGTAGGTGGAGTCTCCGAGTTTCCGTCAAAAGTATGTTCTACTTGGACTCAAAATGATGCCGCATTTGCAAAATTCACTCAGCCCAATTTGGTTTTAACAGAAGGAATCAGCGGTACCCCAGTTTGATCTCTTATTTAGGATATTCTTCAACTAAATGTGCTGTACAAAGATCATCTCTTGTTTCTTTTGGTTCATTGATCAAGATATTTTCTTGAAGAAAGGCTACTCACAAGTTTCCTGAAGGCTCTTAAAAGGTCCACGACTGGATTTTTCTTTCCCTGGAACCCATCAGCCAGTCAGTCATCGAGTTCATATATAGGGTGGCCGTTCCGTTTGTTCAGTTGGGTATGCAGAAATCTCCAAGTCAGTTGGTTTCGACACTATAAGCGTCTCAGAAAATGCGGACATTCGTTAGAAAAACGAGCATGGAAAGAAAAATCTGGATTTTCGCCATATGCCGAAAACTGTTAATATTCACTTTTATATCATAATGGTTTCTGAAGTAAGAAGAAGCTAAACAAACAGACAATGCAACACCACAAAGAGGCGCATCCTGTGAGGCTTCTCAAAAGAGTAGATTGGGCACATCTGTGTATCAATAATGCAGCTTGGTTGTGTTATTCTTAATGGTCATGAGTCCATATTGATTTCTTTTGCCTTGGCAGTTTGGGGCGGGTGTGGTTGTGAAACCAGTTCGAGCATTGTATAACCTGTCCTAATTAGGGGATGCACACCTGTCCTGTGTGATATGCTAACTCCTGTTCACCTTAGCATCTGAAAGCGACTGAAGATTAGGCGGTAGCTAGCTGTTTGTTCGGAAATAGATCTAGGCTATATGAAGCTGCTTTGAAGCTGTTCAGGATTTATTTAACCAAAGGTGCAGTGAATTAGTTTTGGTTTCTGTGTTTCCCGAGCTGAAATGTTTGTCCACGCGTATTGGCGGTCACCGGTTTTATCTAGGAAAGGTACTTTTTTATTGCTGTGGGATTGGCTGAAGGTTATTTACGGAATAGGAGGTTTGCGGATCAATCAGGGTAGCTGAACGAGGCACTTCTGATCACAGGTGGGTTAAACTAGAGCGCTACTGTTGTCTTAAACGTAGCCAAAACGTGAGTTTTCACTAGCATAAAACGTATTCCGTGAACCCGGCGCATGGACCAACATATCGTTGAGGCTCTGTATGAGCGGTTCCTATTTCAAGATTTATGTACCATCAATCAGTCTCCAGAAGTGATTTTGACCAAAAGATTCACAGTCTCTTCAGGTGTCACTGCGGTCCACTGTGGCTTCAATGATATAAATGAAGTAACGAGCAAAGATCGGAAAAGCAAGGAAATTCTAACGGCTGTGAGAAAACTTTTGGACAGTTCGTTGCACGCCTCTGAATTATTGGACAAATAGCCATGAAGAACATTTCATGCCCTCCCTCTGTTATCGCGTATACGTAGAATGACCAACAAATTCTCAGAGACTGAGGCTCCTTTCAAGCCCAAGTGAACCCAGATTAGTAGTCGACATTGTGTGTGTCGTTACCCAAGCACTTGATTATGCTTTTGTACGTTGTCAGCGCACCTCAAGCTTGTCGAATTCTTACTTTGTGAATGTGTTTAACCTGTCGAAAGCGGAAGGTCATGTTATGTCTCCAGCACTGTTACAGTCACCTTGGGGATCCTCTTCGATATCGATTTAGTGGGTGATCAGCCGTAGTTCTGCATAAAAAGTTCTGGTTACGAGAATAAATGTTTAAAAAACGCCATATAAAGCGTCATAAAACATCATATACACAGCTCCACTATCATGTCCGGCGTAAGATCATTCGGTCCAGTAGTCCGATGGCGTCTCAGGACAGGCAAGCATATTTGGAATTCAGAAATTGAGAAAGGGGAGGTAAACTCACACACCATGGCTCCAGAAGAAAAGTGTGAGCCGAATATTAGTATCAAGGCAGAGTCAACTAAACTGGCGTTGAAAAAATATCCCACCGGATATCTTATAAGTGATCGCTACAGCCTCCCTTAGTGAGGTAAAGTTGATAATTATTTTCCGATAGATGAAGCAACAAAAGATTGAGCCAGTTTTAATTCATTCTTTCCCAAGAAATCTTGTCAATTTCCATCACTATCGAGCAAGTCCCATCCAATTGAGAACGTTCGTTGAAACATACTGTAGAAAATCGATGTTTGTTTAAATGATAAGTTACTTCGAAAGCGGTTGCGACAGCGACGACGCAACTTGAGAAACTGTCAGTATGGATTAACAGAATAACTTCCATGTCACCTCCAATACATTCCATTCCATCAATTTTTCGCCCCCAATTTCCGGATATATTTAAGTTACTGTAAAAATACTTTAAGGCGAATATGGTTGTACGTCCTCCGGCAATGTCGAGGCAAGTTGGCAACAAACCGCAGTGAAAACACCAGCTTATTGCATTTCATCCAGAAGTGTGATTGTACTTTTCGATCATGAGAGGGTAACAACCCGACAAACATACCGTGTTTTCCGGGTTGCATCTTCAGGCATACAGCCGGAAAATGCAAATGAACTGAGTTACTGTGACAAAGCTCATGTTGTAGAGTGTGCCGTTTTCACCCCGATTACTTGGGTCATGACAGCACCCAGAGTGAGCAAAATTTGTCAGTTCTGATGACGTTAGAAGTGTAGTGACAGACTGGACAGTCGTTAGACAGTCATACATGCACCCACGCTCTAGGAGAGCGGATGATATGGGTGCTGGGCAGCATGACCCAGAGCCAAAATGAATCAATACTATACGACGCGCAACGTTAAGCGTGGATTGGTATCGGCAAGAGGCCGGACGTCAGGGAACATAGAAAGACAGACAAAGATGGACATGCGTGAGAGCTCACAACGTAATGCTCGGCTGTCAGTTGATCCAGGACCTTCGTCCGCTTTCTGGTCAGTTTTTGTGACAAACAGTTACAAAGCATCATCACTGTTATAAATTGACCAGCACTTGTCCCCTGTATTTGCCTAGACTGACTGCACTGTTGTGTAATCCTTCAAACAGGGGCATCTATCGAAAGACTCAAGATATACCTTGGAGAATCGGGCTAGTTTTTCAGGAGTTTTGTCCATACCCCCAATAGTAGCACACATCTATCACCCTTACGAAACACTGTCGGACGCAATGATGTAAAAAAATAGGTTATTAATCTTTTCAACTAATCAAGCAGAAGAGGTCCCTTTTTGAGATTTCCTAGTTATCCTAGTCGCGAAGTGAGTGCATCATGATCATTGAAAAATCGATGGCATATAACCTTAATTCTTCCGAAATTCTGCCGGCTAGTATGGACGTTGAAGGAGCTATTTCGAATAATTCCACCTTTGTTGAACACACGTCTCGAGGCTGGTGTAGTGCACAAAAGTAGTACGAATCACTGAACGGGAAATCCAGTGAATTAATTGTCAATGCTTTCTCCATTAACCGGCTGTGTTAGCAGAAATTTCGTTGGTTTTACCACATTACGGTCGATGAAAGTTGTCACGACTAGATGTAAATCTCAGTGAAGAGCTAGTCATGAATTTGTCTGGACTGCCCGAATCTCCTCCGACAGAAGACACACAAGAAACCGCGGTATTCCTAACACATGCACAGACAAACCGTTTGCAGATTTCTTAGTATCGCATTCAGATCCACATTTCCGGAGGTGAGCGACTTTTTGTTGAATACATTTTGAACTTGTGATTCAATCACCAAAATTTGCTTTTCAGTGTCCCGTGTTGACCAAACATTTGGTCTCACTCGATTAGTTTGCAACTGCATGCAAAGACAGGGCTTTTTTCGGGTACCGTTTTCCGCAATCTTCCGCGAACGTTCGAGATGAGAATAATATCGAAGTTCTTGTGTCAATGTGATTACTGTTCCCCACATTACGAAATGGTTATGCATTAACTGGCTCTACAGCTTTGTGGATACGCAAACAAATCGCATTTCGAAACTTACAAAGGTCAAGTCAGAAACAGGAGCGAAACCTCGAACGTCGGTTCTAAATGGTAAACCAACACGCACTCGCGCACGCATACGCGGATAACCTACTCCGCATCAGCTGGTGACCGGGTACGGCAACCAGTCCTGGCCTGCATAACTGACAAGCCTAGGTAGAGATAGAGTAGATCTATCTGAAGTGTGATTGCTATTCAACTGGTAGTCCAAATACAACATAACAACACAGACTCTCTTGGCTCTAAGTTCACGAACAACGCGAGGGAGGTGTAGGGCTGCACCCAGTTTTGTCCATTACAAATTCATCGCAAATGAACCTGGCCCAGTAGTTAATAGCTACCATAAAATCAGTAGTTCAGGCATACAAAGTTTTGAATTTCAAAAAATTTTCTGAGCTGGCTGATAGCATGAAACGTAAACAGAAATGAGAATAAAGTTTCTGGTGGGCTGCTTCTTTGAGATACGGTTTCTATTCTCAGAACATTCTCTACAAAATACAATTAACTATTTATGTGAGAGGGAAAGGGGTTTAAAAACGCTTGAGTTCACATAATGCAAGCGAAAAGTAAAGACCTTTGGACGGGATTCGAACCTATTGCTTACTAGGCTAGTGCCCTAGAAACAGGCAGACCAGTTGTTGATCCATTAGGCCGAGGTGGTGCGAACCATTTGGGGGTTGAAAACTTACTTGAAGTGACAGAACTGACCAATGTAAAACTTTGCATTCCGGCTGGCTTAATTTTTTGCGCACTTAAAGTTTGCTGACAAACTGTTCAGTACACCAAATGGAATGCTTAGGAATTGGCCATTGTCTGGGTCCGGCTGGGTCCAGCAAACGTTTCTATGGTCATGGTACAAAAATGCGTGATCGGATGTATAGCAGCACGGTTTTTTTTCTTACCTTTATGTGGCTGATACGTTTGCTGAAGCTAAGGATAACGTTTATATAGTTGATTTCGTCTGAAGTTTGACTGTGTTTTGTTGGACACTGTTCAAATTGTTTGCAGTGTAGGACAAAAGTTGTATTCCAACTCCGGGATATTTTGATTAGACGAAGAAATGATACGCTGGTGACCCAGCTGGTTTTCAGGACAGTACATGCATGCATTTTGCTAGTTTCAATCCACTGAATTACAAGCTGGATGCCGTAAAAACACTGTTTCCTTGAACATGCCACATCCGCACGCTGGACTGTACAAGCAGAATAACTATGCTTAATATGGAGCATCATTTTAAAGGAAACACGCTGATGGCCAGTACCGTCGCATCCATGTCCACAGGCTTATAAATAACACAGGTTGGCCACGGAAATCCAGCGGATCCGAGGTTTATCATTACCCAGTATTTATCATTACTCATTACACTGATGAGAGCAATATGTACTCCAATCCACGGTGGAACCTATTTAAATTGGAGTACAAATTTACGTCCTAATCTCGTGAGCTTCCGGCTCCGTCACTCGGCCGTCATCTGTTCTTGCCACGCCAGCGCGCCGACATGGCGTCATTTCTCACTGTATTACTTTGTTACACGTTAAAATGCGTTGACTTTCTCGAAAACAATAGTGACTGAGAGATTAAAACCCATTCAGTGCGTTCTGAAACAGCTGTTTGTGACTGCTGCACTGGTAAACGAAGGGTGACTGTCTCGTTATGATACTTTGTCTGGAACTGTTCTCCAGTGTCTGTCATGTAGCCAAGTGTAACTCTTTCATAAATATACTTTACCTATCTAGTTATTTGATATTGAGAGACCAATAAAAATGTGTGCATATACCGACTTCTGTCAGTTTATGTTGTCCTGATGTCTGGCACACCAAATCTATCCATTCAAGTCACAGTGACCGTTTGAAGGAGGTTACGTCAATAGCTTGAAACTGCTGACGGTGAAGTGCCACCTATTCATCGCATACAATAAAAAACAAGCCCACACGATCATTTATAGGGACAGCCCTTGTTCAGAGGTTTCACTGCAAACAGCAGTGAAATATCTCCTACAGTTAAATGTTAATGGACTCGATTATTCCGGTGCATTTGGAACATTCGAGAGACCATCAATAATGGACTATCAGTGAAGTGTACACCTCATTCGGGGGGAGTTATGAATCCTCACTGGGCTTATTAACAAAATTCTCATCAGGACTGCGAATCACCTGAAACTGAGCACAGGCATTAAACATGAGGTCTTCCCTTAAGAAACATTACAACGCTTGGCCAAAAATGTTCTTCTTACCAATGACGTTTCAGGTAAAGAGTTCAGATTGGTAACGCGCTGGTACTGTGTTCTATTAGGCAGCAAATGTTGGTGAGCTGCCGTCACGCTTTTAACCGATTCACACTATGTGTGACCCCTGTTGTCGAGTAGTTACATTCAAGCTTGTTTCCTTGATCGGTAATAAACTAAACTGAGTTGCGATAAATGCGTTGGCGCGTCGGCTGCAGGCCGTCACGTGATTAAATTTGAAGAGTTGTCGGGCTAGAACAACCAGTTAAATGCACTGACCTTCTAGGGAACCACTGCTATTCTAGGTGTGTTACGAACACTTTAACACGCAAGCAAAAGTGCTCATTTCATAAAGAATTTTTTGTTTACAACTTTTTATTTACCCTTTTCATCCCACCCTTGTTTTACTTCCACTGTATTTCTTCAACCGTTCTCTAAAGCACACCAATTTAATTTCTCGAAATGAATAGCCCGGACAAGCATATACCCTTTTGCTCATCACCGTCTATCATGAGAATCCAGTACTTATCACTGCGCCTCATGTGAACCCCTCTACGTATAATAATGCTAGCATAGAATGAACAAAGAACGATCCACGGAACTTTATTGATTTCTATTGTGGGAAGATCAAACTCTTAAAGGAAAGCAGTCCCGTGGAACGACAAATTTTCACTTGCTTTCAACAAAACAAATATGCGGTACCCAAGGGGAGATACTTCCTGATTCTGAAAATTGCTAAAATGTTCCATAGGATGAGAAAGAACATTGGAGATGCCCTATGACATTGACGCCTAAGTGTATGTTTTCACTACGACCTCAAACAGCACAGGTGTTACACAAAAATGCCAAATGAGTGAGCCGAACCTGAACTAACTAATAAGTTAGCTTTGGACACGTTTGCATTGTAATGCTTCAATGCCGAGTTGGTGACCGGAGAGAGTGCAAAAAAGAATTGGAAATAAACGCCTAATAACTCGACACTTTTCATGTTCTCAAAGATTGCCATTATTCGCGTCGCATTATAAGAAAAGGTCTCCATGCTAATATTTACCATGTTTAGTGGTCTTTTGACAACGGCAAGTTGCGTAAAAATCCCATGGAAATTTTCAAACGTTGGTCACAAGCAAATCGAAGACGAAATACGCATTTTGCATGTCAGTGTTTTGTAGATTTTCTAGCGTTTCTCCTCCAGAGTGTACACTTTCTTGGAATTCCAGGACATTGTCTTGGGTGTGTGGGTGACGAAGTACCGTTGCGTACTGTTGCGCTTCGGCTATTTTGCGTGACAGTCTGACAGAAGTCACTGTCTTGTCTGAAATGACTGTGCCATTTAGTCCCAATCCTTGCCTGTGAATGATTTACATAACATAGTAAAGTGATTAACATGTTTCAGAGTCGTCGGACCTTGTCAGTTTAGTCATTGGGCGCTCGTTTTTTGTCTGGATAAGTTAGATTTAGAAATATACCGAACGCGATAAACTACTGCAAAGATATATTCTTATGCGACGGTTAAAATAATGCCAAATTTCGGAAACCTGATGGCAACTGGAGTTTTGTGCGTTGTATCATCCTGAACTTGTTTTAGTGTTGCTAATTGTGTTCGGTGCGCAGTCAAGTCCAAGATATCGTCTTTGACGGTTGACTGTGTTTTGACAGTTTTGAGTGTGAGGATTATTTTTAATACAATATCATCTTATTTTTGTGCATAACTTAATTAACTGAGGATGGAATGAGGCAGCAGGTGGTTATGGCTTGCACAAGGAAAGTAGAGACGTTTCCATTTCGCAACCACTCCACAAAATCCAGAAAACGGAGCGCTGAACTTCCTGACTTACAACGCTCTAAGAGCTTGGTAATTGCATCTCACGTGGCGCCCTAAAACACTTAAGACATCCGGAAACGGACAGACACGAGAAGCATCAGGGGGATGAAAGCAGAGTGACTATTTCACATCAGTGATTTTCGTCAGTGTGCGTCGCTGAAAGCGAGCGTCACATACAGGATGTGGGTGAGTGTTTGGGGATTGGCTTGTGCGTAACTTTTCCCATCCGGCTGATCTGATTCACTCGCGTTTGACTGGTCCTTTTAATACCAACAGTTTAGTAGTTCTGTTCATTTACTCCGACTGGTCAATTTTGTTCTGAGTTTTGGTCTCTTTTCTTACCATTCGACTAGTCAACTGGGCATCCGTTTTTAGCAGTTATCTTCCTGTGATTCGATCGATCCCTTCACCATTTATATTACCTTTTGTTCCAGTTTTCTGGTTTTTGACGAGCTCATAACAATTTCGCTGGTGTATCATATAGATGAAGAAAGCAATCGACATCTTGAAAAACTGGCTGAAATATTCGGCAACGAAAGCTTGCACAAGTGAGCGCGAGGCGACAGAGCTTGCACACAGCGAGCCACGTAATGGATCAGATAATTTCGGAAATCGGTAGTTCTTGGCGGTGAAATTTCGACTTGGAACCTGTGCGTGAGGTGGGCTTGGCTGTAACAGTTGATCGGTTAACACCACGATGAATACCGGAGAAAATTCACTGGATGGATTTGTAACCCTCATCGAAATGCCTGCTCAATATGAGGCCATTGGCATCTAAGGGGCTGCTTAGTGACCCAAAAATGGGAGGGTATTTCCTCTCCGAACGTACCGGAAACGGAATTGGGCAAGAATACACACCGCTGGGAAGAGGAGACGCAATGAAAAGCCTAAAAGTACGACCGAAGTGGATAGAAAGTGTTCGCACCTTCATTTCATGAAAGCTAAAGGTTAAACACCACTGAAGATTATCATGGAAAAATCATCTAAGGTTGCTTAATAAGGTCTCCGACAAATATTACAATAAACTCATAGATTCCGTTTATTCGAAGACGATTATTTTTCACTGTGGAAGAACTGTACGATTTTTTAAAATGAGAAGCACTGTGGAAGAACACTTACACCGGAGGTCAATGGGCGTGCCGTCAAAGATAGTGAGTTTCGGAGATAGTAATAAAACCTTAATTGAATGACATTTCACTTCGTGTTGTGTCCCATGCTCGACTTGCTTCACGCTGATTCGAACTATTCTACTTTTTTTCGGATGGATGGATACAGATTTTTGAGGTTCCGTCTTGGGTTGAACTGCTTCTCTGAGTGTTATTTGTATTACCACAAACAGTATGAGCAATATCTGAGCACGCTCATCAAGTGTTGAAATTACTTCCATTCCACGGTACGCCATTTGTGTAGGGACAAGAAACATATCGATATTCGGTTTGAAAATACCGGGTGGACGGTTTTAATTTGCTGCAGCATGGTGATACAAAGTACCATTAGGAAAAAACCCATGTGGCCGGATCACTGGTTTATGCGTTTTATTTGAACTCTGATCTTGGAGAAAACACTTATAAACGGCTTTACAGACACTAAGGATGAAGTAACGAATTCTGTCGTATTTGCGTGCCAGAGATGTTGCTGTGTTATTGATTGAACAACGAGAATTCTTCGGATAAGAAGACGGTTATTTTATCGTCCTATGTCATCATCATCAACAATGGTAAGCTGTTCGTAACCACGACTGGAATTTCGTTCTCTCCGGGTGAACAACGTCAAGAAGCTCGCGCCAATGACATTCTAGAAAAAATGTTCTTTGGACTAGACCTATCATTTGCATGTGTCATGAGAGGGTAGATCATTTTCGGAGGATGACGTCATGGAAATCCCGTTGACAGCCAAGTTCACTGAGTAAATGTTTTTAGCGCATACATTGGGTAGATAATCATCTCATCCATCATTTAAACCGTGTTTCCATAGTTTTGACAATTTTTGCCAGCATCCAGAGGTAGCTGACATCCCACAGCTCTGAACGGTCACTCGGTATTGATGGCGGATAAATTTACATTTAAAACGTCATTCTAACATGAGAAAAATTTGCCGAAATAAGAGAGGCTTCTAACAGTTCATCAGGTACCTTTGTTTGGTCGTTCATTGAGCGGTATGTTTAAAACCGAACCAAGAGTTTTCCAGCACAACACGCTGTTCCGCGCTGGAACTACTAAAATGAAGACCCATCACCGGGAGGACAATTTAAGTGGCATGGATGTCTTCCATTCAAGTTTTCCTTCGAAGGACCTTATGGCTGATTCAATCACCAGAGGGAGACAAACCAGCGGAAATGTGCTATGGTACCGACCAGGAATGGGCGTCACTCAAAATGCTTCATATACAAAAACCACAGCTGATCGCCAAACGAGTGAACTCTTTTTGGTAAGACTATACGTGACTCGATACTGAATGCGCACGGTACCACTTGCTGAAACAGTTCACGTTTATCCTATCGGCTGTAGATATAGGCATTGGATAACGAGATGATTCGACGTAGGATAGCTCTGTGTTTTGGATCCCTGATAACTATTATCGTTCTCATTGTTATAGAAGATATATCCATATATTGTTCCTATTCTCATTATCGACATCCATACGAGAAATCATTTCTGTCCAGGGGACGTTTTGGATTCTCTTGGGTGTAGGTTAATGCATTTTTAAAGAGTGAACTACATTTTGGATGCCCAAAATTGAAACTTGTCGATGGTTCTGACACAATTAGGTGCTATGTTGTCAGAAACATTCAGTCGAATTTATACATTAGACGCGAGAGTAGTTTTCAGACGTGCAAAGGAAAAGTGATTCCAATGCGCACATTCCGTATTTGATATCCAGTCCCTGTTCTGTATGTTTCGTTTGTGTTTACATGATGTGCCCGGGGGCTAGGCTGAAAGTGGCCGAATATGCATAAAACTTGGCAGCAACATTTTTCTTGTGTTTAGTACCGTACGTCCCCCTAGAGCTGGATGATTTATCATCGTTTTGCTCGCTAAAATATTGTTGCCCAATGGATCCGTGGCTGCCAGCTTCACGCGAGGCTGTAGCTGAATCTTGTTGCGATCCTGATTGGGTCTCGTGACATCAGCACGTGAACATTCGGTGCCTGCGAACTACTGGGAAGCGCCATCGATCGTGTCAAATTGATTTGTCAAGGACATCTCTATTGGTCGTAGAGCGCGCGCAGGGAAGTAATTAAGACCTGCCATTGGAAGAGAAGCGTTGCGAGAAGGATGACTACACATGCTCACCGCCATGGTTTAAGACAATTAAATCTAACCAACCGAAAGATCCAACAAACACAGTAGAGATTTCGGCCGTTCGGGTGCCATCATTTGTATTGTGTTTGGTGATTGGTCTGAATCGTGACCTAAAATAAAGATGCTGTGCTTTGATTGGTTCCCTGGACGCAAGTGATCTCACATCTTTTAACTGATTGGTTTATCATCGTAAAATAGTCTGTTAATTTGGCAGTTGCATTCTCATTCCTTGTACGTCCATCAAACTAATACTCGTGACTTCTGACGAATGAACCGTATCTGTGACAACGCTGTGTTCTAGGATAGTTCTGGCTGTTTACACTGAATATGCGCTTTGGATTATAAGAACACGGTTCAGATCATTGAATGCCACACAGCACTAACCACCAGGCTTCCGGCCGGCAGCCTTTTCACGTAACTTTGTGATCTAGCGAATTTGATATCCAATCAGATTGAGGATTGCTCAGATCAAAACGGTATTCGAACACCCGGTAAGTGTTGTTTTTGTCATAGCCATTATTTCGAGCAATTTCACGCGTAGAAATATCTTTAAGTGGCCTGCACAACAACTGAGAAAATAAGGAACATGTCTCTGGTCGTTGGCATGTTCGCTGAGCTGGGCAATTTGATTGCAATCAAATTTGAGTGCAATCAAATTGCCCAGCTCAGCGAACAAGCCAACGACCATCTACGCTACCTGAGCTACCAACATTTTCCTCTATATAGAACATGTCTCTCACAGAGGAGGCTTCCGTAAAGCATATCCGCTGTTATCGCCCGTTCCACAATTGTCTGTGAATCTGTTATTACAAAAAGCAACTTTAGGATACAAGAACCAGTTAAGTGGTATACATTTTGCGCCGAAGTTTCTATGGCGTGTATTTTGTCTGGGGATTCATGTTTGCTCAACTTTCGTGGCATTGTTCTGGGTGTGACCGTATGTGAGAGGACGCCAAATGTAGAGGCACAGATATGCAGGCTAATTGCTAAACAGCGACCGAGCTAGCAAAATAACGTTCAAGCACGCTATTCTCTTTTTAACATGATTCCCGGGACAGAAAGCCAATTTTTTAACATTTCTATGAGTTCAAAACCATTGATGCAGTTCACCCACTGCACGATATCTGGGTCGCATTCGGCATCAAGTATCACGATGATCAAGATAAATTCTTTGATGTGACCTGATCGATCACTAACAAGTCAAAAAGATAGGTATGTCTGTCCTGTCTATCTTGAAAAAAGCTACTAACCGGGTGAGGATTCATCGTACATGCGTACGGTAGACCATAAATGTCTCAAACCTAATGCTTCACTTGGCGTTTTTTAAACGAACATTGGCCGCTGGAAATTAATTCAACCGCACGAGGTAATGCACCCACGGTCACGTTAACCGCTGGCTGATCAGAGCGCGTAGCTTTTGAGGCCAAAGTTTCTTAGCCTGTTTCCTGGGGAGGTGTAAAATTGCCGGTAATCTGAAGTAACCAGATTATCGTCCCAACACGTTCAACACAGTAGGTCTTTCTCCCGAAATATCTTCTCATCCATTATTGCCTATAGCATGAGAACTCACTATTGCTTGATATTATATATATATATATTATATACATATATTATATATATATAATATTATATATATATACGAGTTTGCCTCTCAGGGAACAAAGCTGAAGCGTGCCTCGGTACGTATGACACATGATTGGTACCCTGAAAAAATAAATGTCACACAAGCAACCTTCATCAACTAAGTCGTCACTCGAGGCAGTTACCAAAGCACCATCCATCATGAACAATGAGTTCAGTGGAATGGATCTGGTTCCGATCAGCTGACTAACCACCCTTAGCTATCTATGGGTATGATCCTGTCTTCCGGTATGTTAGTGGTTTGAATTTCTCGAGCCATGCGTTAGATGCGTACAAGGCTTTGCAGCTCCTCCATAAGAGTTTGCGTTGGGTGCAGCAATTCAATTTTTTCAGTGTATTTTTAAAAAAAAATCCGGTAGTCACTTCATGCAGACTGCTAAGAAGAATTGTCAAAAATTTTGCGGAAAATTTTCAGGTGAGATACAAAATCCTACGCCGTGGATACAGAGGGCGGGTCTTCACAAAAACGGTCATTGCGTAAGGGAATGACTCTCGGTTATGTGTTTTTTGTTTGGAAGTCTTGTGCGCCAAGGTACTTTTACCAACTGGACTGAATTTTCTGTCCGTCTGCTGGTCTATGGTCATCATCACCATTGACAGTATAACATCAGAGTTGAACGCTGATGCTTCGCCTCGCTAGTGGACATTCCTCGGATAATGTCGTACCGATTAACTTGATTCGAGCGCGCGGGAGACAATTATCTATTGAGAGACGTTGAAACGACATTTGTATTACAACAAACCTTGTAATTTTCATCAAATACATGATTTTTATCATTTTTTCTCAAGGTCTGATAATTAACCTAGGCAGCCTTCTCTTGTGTTACGGGCGGGTAATTTTCTGCTGACCGTGATCCTTACAGTTTTGAAAAACCCTGTGCGACACTATTTAACTTCGTTGGATAGAAAAGCGGAATATGCAGAAATCAATCATTGCTTGCAAAATATATATTCATTCGATTGGTTGTTGGTCTGTTCGCCGAGCTTGGCGGTTGTATTGCAAACGTTTCATCACCAATCGAGCTGACATCGTCAATGCGGGGTTGAGTGGGAGCAGGTACCTAAGCTGTTACCTTTATGCTGGAGGAACCTCTATGCTGCTCGAATCACATATGGGTATTCCACGACGTATTATCAATAGGAATAGAAACCATGTTGTCAAATGAGAGTTTTGAGTAACTCAGCCTCCGGTCATAACGTGCAAAGTCCAAATTCAAAGTGGGATAAGCGAACAGTTTCAATATATATTGAACAGATATTCTGTGTGTCAATCTAACCAGCTCACGTAGCCCCCATCGAGTACCCTTAAGGTCTCTTATTTTTACACTGATCAATGTATGGGAAGTGATAGCCCATTCCATTTTAATTCGTACTTTATACGTTTTGACCGGAGCATGAGTTAGCAAAAACGTTCGTCCATGAATGTACAGAGTAACCAAGGTCCCCATAAAACAAACAGAGAAACACCCAGGGCTACACAGTGGTCAAACGCATTCCTTCTATGGATCTGGAACAAAGGAATTGTGCACTTTTGAACAGTTCATCATCTTCAATCCGTGTTCACTTGAAAGACATGAGCCTGAAAGCCCTGTGAATCCCTTATTCTTGTCAACCGAAATAAAGGCTTCACGTCAAATATCCTTCCTTGGGCAAACTTAAACTGATTTAAGAGAAAACTATCCACTGGAAGAAAAAATGCTTTCCATTTTTCACATTTGTGGTCATTTAAGCTGCAAAACAAACTTTTATTTTCCAGCGTTTTTATTTCTTCATTGGAAAGAATTAGTCGACATATGGTGTGCATCACAGAAATTCGCAATTTGTTTAGTCTTTATCAAAAGACGGGCGAAATCTTTCGGCGAAGTCGGTGATGCACACTAAAATAAGGGTCGATAAAATTTTTCTGAGACGTCAGAAGAAAACTGTAATTACGCAGAAGACAAAAAAGCCCCACATTGTTAAGAATGGCAACGCAATTAAATCTGAAAAGTTTACTTGAAAAATTCGTAACTTACTAGACCAGAGAATGTAGCTTGAAATACTTGTTTTGGGACGTCGATTCTTTCTGTTTTGGCAATCGCTGAAGAAACTACCTTTATTTTCGGAAAAAAATTGATCCAGATAATTTAGTAAGTTTTTGGTGTGCAGGAGAACTCATATTTAATTTCCTCTTGGTAAACTTAATGACAGAACCAAAAATTCCAATTCAGTGAGATTTTCTCGGCATCAAAATTTGGACATCAATAAAATTTTTATGGGAAAGATGCACTTCAGTGAGCATTAAAAACGTAGGTGTTTTGCTTTTTCAACCTGATTCTGGAGTCATCAAAACTGGTTACCAACTGAACAAAAAGCAGGCGCCATCCAATTGTGACGCTTTAGTGTCTGGATGTCGAATGTCAGATTCACAATAATCAGGTTGTCGAGAAATATAAAACTAAGTTTGCCTCCTCTTATCGGTTACCAAATCACAAATCCTCTGATGGATCTACACATACACATACATACAACTGTGGTATGCTTGTGTTACTCCATGCAGCAATTTTTTGTCAATGAATTTTAGAGTTTATTCACCCATTAGATTCTTGTGTTGTGCCCACCAGAAATCAGACCGGCTCATTCCATTTTTAAACAAACATCGGATGTTTCGGTTATCGGTTGGGTGTGCTTAAGACTGTTAACTAGTTTCCGAGCTTTTTCTCTGACCTACTGAAGCCAATTGGCAGTAACCACTTGCTAGCCGCCACCTGTAGCCACTTCACTAAATGTTTAGGTACCAACAAAGATTCGGCTGCTCCAAAAAGGAACAGTTCAGGTCAGTTTAATCAGCCGCAATCCATGCCCCAGAGGTAAGTTGGTTTCAGCTCCTACACTTTCAATCACAGTTAAGTGGCAGAGCGTGGTAAATTCAAGCAAGCATTGGAGGAGATGGCATTTTCACCTACTTTGGGAACTGAGCAACTTCGCATTGAAGGCAATGGCTTTGATGCACGAGTGCTACTGACTGCGTGATTAGGCCATTTCTGTTAGTGTAATTGACCATTGGTGAGTTGAGTCCTGGAGTTCCTATCCAGTGAGATAGCCGTTGTCGACTCAACATAGCTTACCGGTTAGTATAGTTCATCAGTCAGTGTAATCAGTTAGTGTAGTTAGTTAGTGTAATTAGTATAATTAGTTGGTGTAATTAGACTAGTTGCGGTAGAATTAGAGTGCAATTAGAGTAATTTATCTATCGTAGGAGGGTTTCTTCTTCCTAAAAGCATCTGCACTACCTTAGCATTGTTAATCCGATGTTCCCGCTAGACCAGACTAATACTTCTGAGACACTCTCTGCGCTTAGAGGACACGTTTCTGATCCGTAAAGCACTATAGATCGCACCAACGCAGTGTAAACTCTGCCCTTGACAGAAAGTCGGCGCCATAGGTGTTGGATGGCTGCTCTGGCCTTCCCAATTCTACAAGTAGTCACATTTTTAGCCAGCCCACCGGAACGTTTAAAACTTGCCAGATAAACAAATTTATCTACCATTGGCTCTTCTGCAAGCATGAGGTATAGTTTCAATCCCACCGAGTCTTGTAGCAGCACTTTGCACTTCGCAGGTGGGAAGCGCATGCCAAATCGCGCGGCAGAATTATTTAGGCTATATAAGATGGTTTGCATTTTTGAAAGATCTGAACCAAAGAGAGCAATATCATCCGCATACTCAATATCTATGAGAGAACGTCCTGAGAGCATTTAGGCCCCGGAGGTTTCAGAAGCATGCAGGGAAACTTCAACCCGCACATCAGTAATATATTTGAAGAAGAAAGGCGAGAGAGGTCAGCCTTGTCTTACACCACCGGATGTGGTGAACTCGAGCAAAAGCTTGTCGTATACCCGTACCTGTTTACAGGAGTTCACATACAGTGCTCTCATTAGGGATGTTTCGCTTCGTTCGTCGTTCGTGCCCTTCCATTTGTTAGCCCTACAAATTAGATTGTGCGTATCTATCCAGGGACCGTGTGCCACATTTGTCACATAGTTTTGTCAAATTAGGTCCTCCGAATCTATTGTGCTGCGCAGTTAACCGCACCTAATTATTTTTGAAACCTCCCACTGAAAAAAATTAACACTCGACCTTTCACAACAGATGATGTTCTAGGCACGAAACAACAGAATGTTGGTGCGTATATTGTTGATGCGCAAGAAGTGGGAAATCGATCCAGAACCTTTCTAAAGAATAATGCAAACGTTACACTGCTAAATTTTTGGGGGTGAATAATGGGCAGTTATTAAAGACACTCTGTGAGCTAAAGACCCCGTGACAGAAAGCTTAAGAGCACAAAGAGCGAACCTCAGTACTCAGGACCCACTGTGTTTGTATGAATTCAAGCTCAGTTCATACTATAAAGAGGATTGCTAATGAATAGATTTCTGAGAAGAAACAGTACAGGTTTACTGACTGCCAGATTACTACTTACAAAGTAACCGGTAGTTTGGACAGTGCCTCATACCAAGGGGAATGCAGAGTTATGTGGCGTCACCAGAAATGCAAAGTAACCTGCAATGGGAGGCACCAGGTAAGTGCGCTGCTATGCCTTATGCTTGAAGGGGTGGGACTCGATAGTACAGTTGTGTGATACGAAAAAAATGCACTATACCTTAAACAATTGAGTAATTTCCACGCACAGGGGTGGCTGATTAGTGTAGGCCGCTTTTGGTCGGACAGTTAACAAGGCTATACTCTATCGTAAGGCATTTAAAATGTAGGTCTGTTCCAACGAAGACATTTTTTTCATATTATCACAGCTTGCTGTCGGTTGTGCACTTGTGGATAACAAGTAATCACAACTTCAAGTTGTTATCACCATGTATAGTCAGTAAACTCTCAAGCAACGTGGATAACCAAGGAGCTAGATAGATATTTCCGGGAGCACTATAATGGTATAAGTTATGTGTTTTTGTATATATAGTGTATAGATAAGTATATACGATTCGAGTATAGTAGATAGTATTTTCTAGCGGATGACCTTCTTTTGTTAAGTCCGTCATTTCACTCATTCTAAGTCCATTCTTTGTTGAGGAATAAAAGTGGTCCTGTTTTCAATAGATATCGCTTAAGAATAAAACTCACATTCAAGAGGTCGAAAAGCAACAGTCTCTGCTTGATGACACCATAGCAACTAAACAAACATCAGCAAAACGCATGATGTATGCATCAAAACCTCCAAAACGTCATGGAAACAAAATCGTTAGGGATTTTGGATTCACACAGCATGAGTGGGAGATTGAAAATCCCTTCATGACATAGGTGTTTGCTAGCCACATGCCGAGGTTTGTGCGACATTTATGTTGTTCTCTGTCAGCGATCTATCATTCATCTTTCTCGGGCGTTTTTTTCCTTGTGGTCTGCTGGCAAAAAACTTGCATTCTTGACAGGAAATTGTTGAGAGTTTTGGACAGATACCTGCATTTAGGAGTTCCGATCCAAACTCGGCTCTGATCTTGCTAAACAGAGGGCCGTGTAGACCGAACTGGTGTGTGAATGACAGGATTTTTCTAAACCTGTCTAGTTTGTTTTCAAGTAGAATATAAGATTGATGGAAGTGCAAGGACTTTGCCTACCCAACGAGCCCCAAGAAGGGTGAAACCGGTCATGGGCTCTCGAAGAGTTTTCAGCGACCTTAGAGTAGTGTGTCATGTCTAGACACGTCATCATATAAAACACATGGACCCATTTGGAACATTTCGTTGTATTCGGACTGCAATGAAACCAGGCCAGTTAGACCTTGTTCACACTGTAGAGCTAAAAACGTTGTTTTCCACTACCAACCGACTGTTTGAAAGGCCATATCCACTTGCTTCCAGATATCCTTATAGGTCCCCAGGATGGGTTTACAAATCCCTTGGAAACATTGACTTGCAATAACACAGGACAATCGAAAAGTTTGTGTAGGCTTTGTTTGTCTACCATATTGATAGGACACCACGCACATTGAGCGAGATACTACCGAAGCCACCTTACTTCTCATCAATACCTCAGCCACTATTTAGCCGAGTGATCAGTTTTGGAGGTTAAATTGTTCATTCATATCGTGAGAAATGTGGTTATCCTCTATGATTTTGGTGTCCTGAGGAAAAACACATGGTGCCCCATATGGGAGACTTTTTTGCGGATACCCTAAATCAACATCAGGGTCACCTTAAACGGACATGCAGGATTCGGACAACAATGTGAACCGCCCAGGTTTGCACATTCGTTGAATGATATCTCTAAGGGTTTGTTGGAGGTTGAAACCATTATATGACTTGCATATGTGTAATAGCTATTGCCGTTGATCCGTCGATCTCGCCGCCGATGATGATGATGCTTGTCGGTTTTTGAACCGAATCAGAGCTTGGATCTATTCACATCGTTCACGTGAATACGAAATGTAGAAATTTAACCCTCATGCTTGCCATGAGTATACATTTTGGGGCGAAAGCCTGGTGGATTGAGATTGAACGGGGTTTTAGACATATAGTACTATTTTTTGCCTATTGAAATCTATCTGTTTCTTATATATTTATCAAGCCCTAAGAAGACCAGAAACGGATGCTCTACTCGAACCAAACAAACATGGTTTCTTGCAAGATGTAATCTTTGCTAATGACCACCATCCATTTTTGCCCAGAGCTTTGCCAACTGCACATAAATGTATTAACTATTTGCTAGATGATGACACTAAAGTGCTTCGCCGTGGTGGTAACCTCCAAAGGCAGTGTGAGCTGTCCCATTATGAAGAGACTACCTCCAGAGGATACCAACCTCCAAAGTAAATAGTTTCCTTTGACCATTTGGGCGTAATTAAGTGGGAATAAAACGTCTCGAAAGAAACCGTTTTTGGTTGCCCTGTCCGAACGCAAGTGCAGCCATGCCTGTCCTAGACTCTCACTCAAAATCAATAACGAACGCCTAGTACTCTGAAGTACCTTTTTTATGTTACTACTCTTAGAGTTTTTCTTGTTGAGAGGAGATTTCAACCACGGAAACATATACAGCATGCTTATTGACGTCAGAGTTAAACCCTCAAAAACAATCAATAAGGCCTAATCTTAGTGAAATACAATGAAGTGGTCTTAGTGTTTTTTTGGAACGATTTTCTTGCGTAAGCTAGTGTATTTTTAATCCGGTAATGGAGAAGGCTGTAGGCTTGTCGAGTAAAAAGCTGTGGCCTTTAAAGCAGAAGTCATGGGATTGAAGCAGGTTGAAATTTTGACCTAATGCACACCGGGTTAATGCGTAACCAGTTTGATTGCTGTGATGAAAGGCTCTATCCTCCTGAAGACTTTGGTGTAAACTGTTTGTTGTCTGCTACCTGACGTTTTCGCCAGATTTTCTACCGACTACAAATAGATTGCCAAAGTTTTAATTATTAACAAGCTGCAGCGGTTTATGAGCACAGTTGTAGAGGAGAAACAGCCTACCTGGACCAGCCGTGTATAGCCTGTTTTTACTGAGTCCTCATGCTGCTCATCGCATGCTGTCGTGGATGTGACCCTTTTGAGTCCTTCAGATCTTGTCGAATTTCAAGTCTAGTGAAATACGCGGCAACCATTTTGCTCTTCTTGAATTCAATTCTAGGCTCAAAGTCCACTTCACAGACAGGGTGCTTCACTTAACAGTCTACATCTTGTTCTTTTACAGCTAGATTGCCCCTTCCAAACGTTTTCCGCTAGATGCTTATGTTGAGATTGTTCACTAAAAATTTCCTTTCAGCATTTTTTCCAAACGCCGCTCTCTATACAAGGTTGGGTAGAAAACAAATGCTTGAAGCTTGGACGAAAAATCTACTTTGGATCCATAAAATACCCATCAGCTGAATAGTACTCACATATGCTCTTTAATTCAACCTCTTAACGGTCCTATTGTCTACGTTTGTGGATAAAAATCAAACTCCATATTAAAATTACGCAAATTAAGAGCACATTTGGCCCCTCCATAATCTTCTAATTGCAAGGTCTTCATCATCGCCACGTAGCCTGCGGGCTATTTCAACATATGAACGATTTAACTTTCGAAATATTACCACGTAAAAAAGTACACGAATAAATAACTCCAAGTGCATAATTTCGTATACAAGCGCACAAATAAACGTCAAGTTTTTGGTGGATGAGACAGCCTTTTATTGCCTTTTTATTTTTCATTATTGTTTGAATTGCCGAGTTTAGTTACAGACTCCACTGACAAGATACTCTTTAAATTGGTGATCGCTTGGGTTTGGTCGATTCGATATATATGAAGACAACAAAGGCAAACTGTTTGGAATCCCAATCAAGGAAACAGCTATGAAGTTCATAAGGTATTTCCTCTTCAACACGAATTAGTAATGTCTAAAGGTGGTACAGTTGCAACGTCCTCAACAGTGCGTTCAAAGTGAATTTGAATGATCATTTCAGTTCCACTGTTAGCTGCAAACCCAACCTAAGTACAGTAATTCCAGCTGCTACAGCTGCGTTCACCGATTGTAAGGAGAGTAAGGGAATGGGAACCACGTGTTGAAGGCGATTGTCCAATCAGTTCACTGACGTTGAAGGGTTTAGCTTGTCCAATGTGGTAGGGAGTGAGCGAGCTATCCTTTATTACAGAATTATCTTCTTCTACCGAGATGCTAGTTTGCTAGGCAATCTGGTGAAATCTGCCCTTCAAGCACAGCTCGAAGCTGATGGTGGTAATATCGAGGAACGTGGCTGCACAGTTTACTTGTTTTGGGAAGATGTAAGACATAAAAGCATACTTCACTAAATGAAGAAACTCCGTATGATAGTAGCCTTTTCTTGCTTAACACCTCATAAAGAACGGCATGCTTCAGCCAGTTTAAAATAGCGTTATTGCAAAGCGTTCCGCAATTTTTTTTAAGTGTTCCACAATACTAATCCTTTCTTATCGTAGTATTCAGACTCACGTTCACGGATGGCCATTATTATCGAGGACCATATATTAGGCCCGTTTGTTTGGTCTCCAACGACGTCAGCATTTCTGATAAGGCTTTCGCTTTCAGGGGGTCACTTGTCGATTCAGACTACCCATTGGAATCTTAGATCCATCGCAGTCCCCGTTTTAGAGCTCGATCGTGATTGTTTCGATGTTTCATTTGGCATATGACGTTATAGGCAATTTTTTCGGTTCTGACTCCACATGAAAACGAGACTGATCGGCCTCCTGTCCTGCAATTTGTTAATTCTTCGATTGACGTTAAAAAGCACCCGAGATATAGAGGAAACTAGACCGATATATTGAGATTTTGATTCGTTATTTCCATAAACCTAGGCGCTTTCTCCTAATGTGAAAATGACACAGCGACGAGTGATTTTAACCATTTTACGAGACTCATTGAATCCGTTAGAATCAATTTTCTCATGCCCTTCGTTTGTCCGCTGATCTGGGCAATTCGGTTGCAAACATTTCGTCACTAGTCGGGGTGACATCATGGGTGTGTTGTACGTGGGAATGCTTTGAGCCTAGAATTGCGTGTCTGTCGCCCTTGAACGGTTTACTCACCGTTAACCACCGTTAACGACCTTAACCAATCACTAGTCTATTGGGTGAGCATTTATTTTGGCCTGTTGGCTGACGTGTCATCTGTCTTGTGAATGTTTGGTTAGCCTTAAGACCTGACTTCTTCCCCTCTCTGCGACGACCATTGTTCATTTGACCCCATTGTGAGTCCTGTTGCTTGGTTCGTTTGCCTTCTGCTCAGTAGCCAACCTCGAACCATCTTCCAAAAGCTTCCATTTTCAGATGAAGTCCACCATGCTAAACCGGACTGATTAATTTTTAAGCGCATTTCCAGAAGTAGTCAATAATGATTCCTAACAGTCCCATTCTCATCGACGCTAAACGCTAAATGAGTGTAGGTGCCAACAGCTGTCTAGCCATAGTAAGGCGTTTAGCTCAAGTGACAAAGCTGAATGCTTTGTTATGTGAAGCCCCGGAACAAAACCAATTGCAGAATAAATATAAAAACGCAACGGCACTTCTCAAGCCAGGCTCTCAGAAGGCACTACTAAGATATAAATGCTCTAACAAAAAATTCCGGACCGAACCTAATCTCGGCCTCACAAAAATTTGTATTTTGGCTAACTCATGCATAAAAAATGATTTCGCCGATTTGCTGAATAATCGTAGGATGGGGAAACAGCAACTTTGGAATAGGTACACCAGTAAAAAGTAGAAAGTCTAAAAAAGCATTATCGATAGTGTCTAAACTTAACACACTACTCATAAAGCTGCCGAAAACTCTGACACCTCACGAACCGGTTTTAGCCTTCTGGAGGCTCAGCAGGTAGCGAAAAGGGTTAAGTATTCAGTGGAACATCATTAGGGGAAAAGCTCCAGCTGAATTTTCTGCCTAAATATACAAGTGAGTACTTACCTCCGCATACGTCTCTCCTACTGAAGAAGAACGGTTGTGAACCATTTGTAGGTGAGAAAGAATCTGGATAGTTTGACTGGTTCACTTCTATCACAACCGAAGTTGAAAGCTAGTACCGGGTACAGACCTAATGGTTATCACCGAACTTTTGTAGAAATTTCTAAAATGACATCGCTTCTACTTGTCTTAAAGCTGATATTACTCTTTGGACAGTTGTCGACAAACAATACCTGGCTGGCTAACGTGCTTGAATGCTGGAGATGCGATGACATTCCAGAGACGTACGTCGTCAGCAAAGGTTTGAGGTTCCACGGTCAATGTTTGGAACCGCCTAATGGTGAAGACTAATAATAGTTGAGAATTGTTGGACCCCTCGAGTAGTATGCCTCATCTCTTTTGAACTGGACATGCTGGACTTTGTTTCCCCTCGCTTTTACACACAGAAAGTTTTCGGTCCATGCTAGGTGACTTTTGGCATCAAAATCACCCAAAATACAAACAACTTACTGCTCTGATCAAGTATAATCTCTAAGTTATGCCCCAAATCATCGGTGAATGAAACTGTGGCAGCTACAACCACTGTACGCGGTTCTTACAGCTGACAATGATGAGGATGATGGTGAAAGAACGACCCGCGACAAGCTAACAGATGTGCAACCGATTGCAAGTTGTAATTGAAATTGATAAAATGCGTGTTGCTGAGAAGCCTTGGTTTTGGAGCCGTTTTGATGACCCTAAAACTAAGTCTTACGGCTGGTAGCAGCCGTGCACGACTTCAGACACGATACAAGGGATTATGGATGGCACTGAACGACAAGCATTTCACTTGCCGTGTACGCTAGTTTAGTACTAATGCAGCGGTGTCAATCTTTTCTACCCCTTCCGTGAAATGTGAGAACGAACTATCATATAGTTAAGCCTAAAACAACAATGACAACCGACGAATAATTGTGTTTTGTTCACCTCTATCTGACAGTGGGTTTCAGTTTCTGTGGGACGAAGTAATTAGTAAATGGATTGGGTAAACTAGCCTGTTGATTGTCACCCAAGCCACTCGTCAGAGTGAGATTGAACGAGTGGTGAGTAACACCAGATGCAGCCTCAAGGATTTCCTGCAAACACTGAGATAACGGAACATCCAAACATCCGAACCAAGTGACTGATTTTGTTCAGCTTCATGAAGCTCGCATTAGAACTTTCAGTGGGGTAGCTTGTTTCTGTAGAATTCTAGTTATGCGCACATCCACCAAATTTTTCATTTTCTCTATGACTGCGCTCTAGGTTAGACTTTGAAAATGACCCTCAAGTCAAGCAGAAATAGACTGCAAGAAGCTCCACTAAGACACCGTGAATTCCTTTAAAACAGGGAGTTCTATCAGGCATTATTTCATACCTGTACAGTTCCAATACTTTAGACATTTCCATCTAGGTTTTTTCAGGATCCACAGTATTCCGCAATCTCACAGAGGTTGAGTTTACTCGAGCACACTATTCGAACAAAGTTATCTTTCAGATTGCCATAAAGCACGGCTAATGCTGTTGCTCTCTCTCTCTCCCGAATTTCGCTCTGCACTGCGGTGATAAGGTCACCAATGTCACAAACAACACCACCACTAGCTCCACAACGTAGTTTCCGGTTAGCCAGTGTATTTACCTTGGTGTGCGTCCTGGATTTCTATGATCACTTAAGAGGCGATGCATACAAACCAACAACCCGTGGTACTGCACCTGTTGATGAAATGTAACTCAGCGCGTGGCTACACAAGCTTACAGGTTTGCATTCAAAGTGAAAAAAAGCGATTTAGATACGTGCTACCCCGTTACAAATCGAGCCTAGTCTAACACACTGGCGGCAGTTAAAAGTCCATCCACACTAGGACCATCTTCGCAGTTTGTAGCAGATAGGCCGACTAGACTATCCATTATTCCATGAAAGTTTCAGTGAGTAGGTGTGCGTATTTGGCTGCATTTTTCAATCTGTGAGCCTGTCTACCGTTAATGAAAACCATGTACTATTGGCAAGATGGTGCCACAGGAGTTGAAATCACATGCACAGTTTATAAACCACAGTGATAACGTGACTTAGAAGGCATTATGTTTTCCATCTTTGTAAGACTGCTTGCCGTACGCACTTTTGCAGCCAATGGCGGTGTTGCATCAAAGCTATCGTCTACCAGACAAACAAGATTATTTGACGTCAATGAACCGATTAGGCCAACGCCTCTAACGCGCGGCTCTCATTCCTTCATTCTCCCTAGCCTTGGTGAGCTGTAGCATGTAGAATCACACCTTCTTGTTGCACGGTTTGTGAGTTGAAAAACTAAACTGAAATGAGCTTGAAGCAAACTTGTCCCTTATGAAGTGTAAATTTTTGCCTTGACTACATCCTATGCCTGGTTGTCAGCCTTTGAAATGTCGCGCTTGGACACAACCAAACAGTCACGATCGGTAGTTAGGGTTGAACTTGAAGTCCAAGGTTTTCTTTTGTTTCTTGAAGTCTATCGAAATTTTTGGATCTGTTATTTTCAAGAGAATGACACTATTTGAGACAGGAGTGAATTTCCGCATTTAGGGTCTGCTTCACTGAAGTTAATCTCACTCGAACATGAGGCGCATACTCTGATATGTTAAATTCGGGTCACACAAGTAGAAGGTTTCGGTTAAATAATGTATAGACTTTTCATCAAGGAAACTACTCACAAGGTTGCTGAAAACTCTTCGACAGCCCAGAACCGGTTTCGCCCTTCTTGGGGCTCACCTGAGTCTCCCGTGAAAACCAAATTGATTTGCAAATGAGTGTATTTGTCGAAATGTATAGGCTTAATCGATACTGCTTCATTAGTTGCTCGAACTTTGTAGTTGGTGTTATGTAATTCCAGTTCCAAATCAGGTATAAGGGTAAAATTCACAGCGTGTTTCCAAAGGACAGCCAGAGCCACGAGCTGACCTCTGACCTGTTGTCTCTTACGTTGGCAACATACGAATCGCGGATTTAGGAATAGGCCCAGCCGCATGTTCTGTTAGCTGCTTGTCTGTTCTTCCAGTGTTTCCGCGACTTTATCAGAAAGTAGCGGCTACAAGAGAGGTGGATAGAGTGTAGAGTCTAGTTTGACGCTTTCGCAGAAAAACTCCCCTAATGATGGGTACGAAACTTATCTGAGGTGCTTAGCACACAGGCTTAAAGTTAAGGACATCTTCCAACTAATGCGGTCTCTTAACAATTACTTTGCAGTTGAAGAAATAAGTGCTTGCGGTAGCAAACAGGTCCTCAGCGCAGCTCTTTCAAAATACAACATTTTAGTTTACTTTTTGATCATTTGCTTAAGTATTTATGCGAAGGTTGCACCCAAGGGATTACTCACAGTAAAACCATGATTAACCTGTGTGACTTACCTTCAAAGTTCACCCTCTTATTGAGTTTGTGGAAAGTAAAGTCTTGGAAACAGGTCATCTAGCTGACCATAGGAACTTTTTCCGAGTCGCTAAAACGTGCTCCTTACACCTGCTTTTAATGAGCTTATTCATCAAGATGTTGGATTTGCTTTTATATGAAACTTGTCATCGTTGGAGACCTACTATTCTGAGACCGAATGAACCGGTTTCATAAATATCGCGATCCATAGCTGCTTACACTTACTCGCCAGTAGCCTGACCATCAAAAATAGCAACCCAGATCCATTCCGCATGTACATGACTGGTTCTGAGGTGCTGATGAAGGAGCAAGAAAAATTCTGGAAAGCATTTATTTTTTATTTACGACTTCAACAGAATAGCAGCTTAATTCCTTAACTATCTTGCTTTTTTCTGTCATATTCCAAGAACGGAATTATCATTACACTCAAGGTCAGGGCAGATTCAGCTCGACCATGGCAGTACCGTAGATTGTGGGCTATTCATGAATAAAATCACTTAGGGGTTGTAAGTTAATTTGGCTAGACAGCCTGGTATGCCTCAGCTCAAGCAAAGTTTGTTTGTGAATAGAGCGGTATGTTAGAACCAGAAGGTCCGAGGAGTACATAGCCTGTCAGTAAGCTAAACAGGGGTACTATTGAATTTTATATTCGTAATGCAAGCTAGCGTTTAGATCGCTAGGCAGTTTTTCTGGTCACGGGTTTCTGCTCCTATGTTATTCAGCTTCAATCAAACCGTTGTCCGTGTGCCCAGATCCTTCCTCAGTCTATGAAGTCCTAATATGGCTTTCCGCCTAAAAGCAACAAAGGACTGCCGAGCCAAATAGTTTTTCGTCGGTGCTAATTAATTCGGTGGTGGGCCCTTCCATTCTGTCGTCACTTGAATTTTTGAGCTAATTCGGAGACAAGGACGCATTTCAGACAAATGCGACCCATCACTTATCACTGGCAAAAGCTACAAGAAACGAGTGTTTCAACCACAGTGCTATAAGCCTTACATATGAGACACAAATCCTAAAGCATCAATGAGGATTTCGTCCGGGTGAAACGTGCATTTATCACATCTTCACAGTATGTCAAATAATTGGGCAGCACCACACAAAGTCGACTAGCAATCGCGGTTCTCTTCCGTAGATAGTTCAAGTCTTCTCAATATGGTCAGTCAAACGGTAATGTCTTTGATATTTCTAACTAACCCCCGCCCTTATTATTCTCACAGTTCTAACCCCTTAAGAGTTTATAACACACTGATAGAAAGTTGTCCTTCAAATAGTGAGATTCTGCAAGACCATGCTCTTTCATTTTGCAAAAAAATTTTATTGGCATCTTCTGCAATGCATAATAAAGGGAACCACAAACTTTGGTATAGAAATCACATCCCAAGGAAAAGCTCTGGATTTTGACTCCGTAGATAACACTGTATTGTCATATGACGATCATCCTTCCAAACGACCTAATTCCGATAGAAGTTCACTTGTTCTGGTGCGTACTTTGCGCTGTCACAGAACCCGGTATTGTTTTGCATTTGTTTTCAGTCTCACTGCGTCCCTCCAAATATCGAGGGAGGTCAACTTAAGCCTGTTTATCTGTTTACTTTTCTGTCTGACGACGGAAGTCACTGCAGGCATTAGCGAAATGCCGGAAACGCTTGCCAATTTGGAACTTTTCTGGATTCAGAGGCAAATTACACCAAAGGCGAAAGCTTGTGTGTAAAAGGCTGCTTTAGGCTTTCGACTGTCGGAGCTTTCGCAATACGGTGGGCTCCGTTGTGTTTATAACGAGATGGCGCGTAAGCTAGTACATGGCGGTGAATCAGGATAACTTGATTAGCAAGTAAAGCCTATCAGGCTGGTGTGGTTGCGGCAAATGCTTTGCATTTGCAACCATCCTTACCAAAAAAAGCAGTGTTATCGACCCAAAGCCTCCATTGCTGAAAGGTGTGTGACAGATGGACTGCAAACCGGTGACGAGAAATGAAAGCAGCCATTTTCCAGCTGAATTAGTGGGATTTTCTCAATTTCCTGATTGGTTTCTACGTGGTTCTTCTCGGTGATTGGTCTGTTCACCGAGCTCGGCAGTTGGATTGCAAACGTCTCATCACCAATCGAGGTGACATTGTCAGCGCGGGGTTGAGTGGGTGAATTCCTCCTTCTCGCAAGTGATTGTAAACCTCACGAAACCCGGAGTGAAACCAATCTCATTGACAAAAATGCTGCCGCTTCGGTTTGGCTGCCATTATGAGCCTGGTGCACATAGCAAGAGACGACTCCAGAATAACGCCCAGATTCGTTCACCTCGTCGCTGTCCAAAAGTGCAAACATCCTGTTCAGGATCGTTTTCTCTTTGGAAATGAGGCCTTCCCTACCAAGTTTCTATCCTTCTCCATTTTTTTCACTCCTTACTAAAACATCTTTTCCACATAAGTGCTAGTTCGACTATTGACGATTATGATGAAACTGCTTATAAGAAAGTCCCTCTGACCAAGTGCCGCTGTGGGGCTAACCAGGGGCTACACAATTATTCTACTAAATGACATGCATTTGGCACAACAGAAACTTGAAAAACTTGCTTTTGGCAAGTGCTATAGGAAATGCAAAAATGAATCATGATTGGCCCCATTTTTCTCATTTTCTGGGGAATTATTTCTAGAATAAAATTATAACCCTTGGACTCTTTATCGTTGGAATGGGAGGAGAACTAAACTGAGTCTCACGCTGACATCAGTGTGATTTGCGAATGAAGCTGTTTCTCCAAGAGGCCCGCATTGTTTTCGAAACAGCCAGCTTCAAACCCCCCAGTAGTTGAATTGAACTCGGTTTGTCGAGATGCAAGTGCATGTTGTCGCACTCCTGGTTATCCAGTTGCCGGAAGTACCCACCACCAGAGTAGAAGTATCCAAAAAGCATAAAATCCCCTAATTTGGCAAAGTTGTTAATAAAAATGGTTCCATAAGTTCGGAAACGGCTCCGATGCCCCCAGATCTGACATTCAAAGACGTACGGTGGTTCTTCTGACAATACGAGGATCATATTCACAATTTCTGAGTGATTTTGTTTTTTAAAAGCTCAGGCAACTAGAAAGTTTTCTGCAGAACCAAGTAAAGATTGTTCGATGTGACATTTTCGCAGATTCAACATTTTAGGAATCTACTTCGGTACCAAATAAAGTGTGTTCCATGACAGTTTATGCGTTTGAACCCAGACTGGAAATTCTACAAAACGAATGAATAGAGCCCAGGCGCATTCCAGGGGCTCGGAACGCATCAAACAAACGATCACGTGCTACCTGCGCAAAACCGTTTTACTGAAATTTGACAGTCAAAGAAAATCAATCACAAAGACCAATATTTCTTTCTACTTTTTTGTGTATGTACCAGAGTGAAAAGCCACCCCTTATATGAAAGACTTGTGTGCTTCTGCCGATCTCCTTGAAGTCAGAATCCAAAAGCTGGAAACTTTTCGGTCAGCTAAATAATTTTTCTAGTTGTTAGGCAAGCCTTTACAAGTGTGTGTATGTGTTCATCACAAAGTTCAGCCTCCAAAATAACCCAAGACAGCTAACAAAGGTTTTTCAGTACATATCCATGGTCTCAATAAACCAGCTAGTAACCGAATCTCCACCACAATGGTATGTGTTTAATCGCACAGTGAAATGTTCTTTGCATGGCTCTGATGAAGAACCGGCCACGTCTATTGATTGCATATTTTATCATCCCACTGCAACAAATGTGCATTTGCATGATAAGTGGCCAGATGTTTTGTGACACTGCATCCGTTTGAGCGTTTTTCTACAAGTTCACTAGTATGTATCTATACCTAGTATGATGTTAGCTGTGTTGTCACCTGTCAATTTCTTGTCATGCTCTTTCCTGCTAGTTTTTGTCTTTATCGTTCCTTACCCTCAGAAACCGCTCAATAACGTAACCGATGAATAGTGTTAATTCCGAACAACACGTTGAAACAGACGGTGAAGTAGAAGAAGAACCGCAGAGTAATGGTAGAATATTGCTCGTAGCCTCGACACCGAATGAACAGAACTCTACTACGAGGCCGACAATAGTGAGTACTAACGAAGAGGAACACAAACTTCCAGCTAGGGATGCTGATCGCGGAGGAAACACTGAAACCGTCAGTTTATCAAAAGCCACGGAATCCCGAATGAAATATCCTTCTCAAGAAAGTAGGACTTCGGCAGATGTAGAGGACCCTTTGAGTGAGTTCATCGGTCAATATTATGTCGATCGAAAGCGCAGGAAAATTCCAAACCTATGACTGAACATTTGTTGCAAATAATGAAGCTGTGCTGACCGCCAGCGACAGTAAATTGCCTTCATTTATCAGCGGTTTGCTTATTATCACCAGGGCAGGTCTGTGTTGTGCGAAGTTTCCTCATTTAACCCTGTGTTTGCTTAAGCGTCATATTGCATGGTTCATTTTGTCTGTCTCTTTCTTCGGATTGACCTACTATTTCTACTAGAAATAGACTGCTGTGAAAACAATCTTGGGAAAGAGTTGCATGACATAGCTCAAAGATTCCTACATACGCTGGCCTTTGTGGTAGTGCGGTTCCTAAAGATCATAGAGTTGTGTCATTCCTTTTAAAGTTCATTTCATGTATACCAACGTCTCCCCAACAATAAATACTGAAATTGCAAGAGTAGGTTGTTTAGCCGTGGTAACAGTTGAGTTCACGCTCGTTTTCCCAGTTCACAAGTGAGGAACACGAAGTTCGCTTTGATTTGAGGGCTACGTAGAAATAAAGTCTCAGGCAACGCGACGAATGACAATAAGTGAGTCAATGACAAGTGGCAGAGAAAGTAAAGGTGGTGGATAACCAATGCACATCGTATGTACGCATGCAACCTAGCTGGCCGAAGGTGGGGGGGGGGGCTGAATAACCCGAATCGGTTAGACAATGGCGTGCAGTTTACCAAGGCCCGATTTCGGAACAGGACTTCTGTGAGATGACAAAAAGACTGAGTCAGGTAGTTTTGGAATTGTAAAGCAGCTAAACTACTCGGCGACATTAGTTACGGCGAGCTACCTTGAATACATCCGAGGGAAAAGTTGCTTAAATAGGAAAGATAGAGAGCTAGACTGCCTTGCAGGAGAGAGACACTTCCAAGAGGAGGATAGCCTAGTCATGCAGGCAGGCATATGGGACCCCATGATAAAAACTCAGATTTGGTTGTTCACACAGGATGAGAGTAGCGAATATCCGTTGATAGAATGTGGAGCTAAATGTCAACAATAAAACCAGCGTATCCACTGCACCAAGGCAAAGGCGCGCTTTAGGATGAGGCTTCTGTATAGCAAATATTGACTGCAACAGCGATGCGTATTATGGGACTAACGCAGTAGGTCGTGAACTGTTGCGCAGAAATGCTCTGAGCCATGATTCAACAAGTTTTTCTGTGCATTGCATGGCCAGAAACCTAAACAGCAGCAAACTTGTTCCACAAGGCACAAGTTGTCTTAGGTTCCAGCCATTCGGGCTCGAGCAAAAGTGTGCATTGAAAACCTTCTCCACTTTCCTTTCGTCCGTTCCCTGGATTAGTTGTCTCAGTTACAGCAGTTTAAGGTAATTGTTGTCAAATTTAGTCGACAAAACGAATAGGGAAGATGAAGCTGGCACCAAGTTTACTGACCCCCCCATAAACAATCGTCTTAAATTTATCTGGTATGGAATTTACTTTCAGTCACCTAAATCACCTAATCAGAATGTTCTTGTAGACCAGACAGCTCACCACGCCCTCAAGTGCACTACATTGAAACCAGAGAGCAAAAGTAGAATATCGCTCAACGCATCCAGGCCGTCAACCGTGGTACCTAAAGCCAAGCGCTTTTGGGACATCAGATTAAGTAGAACTTTGCTGTTCATTCGAAGTTGCCTGAAAGTTTTCCAGAAAGCTGAGCTATTTACTTCCTCTCCTCTGGTCACCATCAGCACAACTCCGTATCGATCCTCATTCTTAAGTAATTACTTGCGGGTGGAACCTGTTAAGCCACTGGTTAGTTGGGAACAGATAGAACGGGTAATACTCATTCAAACATATCAGTGACAAGTGTATTTTTTAGAGCGCTGCTTTGCACGAGGTGTTTTGCTTTGAAAAAGCGTCCTGTTTTTAGAAGGTTCTGGTCGCCAAAATCACTATGTTGAGTATCTAACTGCATTGCAAACGGGTGCCTGTTAGGAAAGAAGTTAAGATGCATTTGCAAACTGATATCGTTTGTGCGGTAAATGAAACCAGTGCAGAATTCTTCCATGACTTAGCCTTTTGGTAGGACATATACACTGGAAAACATAGACATCGATTGTTCTATGGAAATCAAGATGGAGCTTGATAGCTTCCAGAGTTTTTTCATGATATGACTTAAATCTGTTGCCTTCTGTCGAGAGCATTCGGCTGAACTACCGTTCTACAATCAGAATTCATTCGCTGATCTCTACATGTATACCGTAGGCACTTTTGAGTGTAATTGGCAAAAAGATCCAAATTTATTTGGATCACGACAATCCTGGCCTAATTAGGCTTGGTATAAACATTCCTCGTCATTAATCACCTAGGGATGTGTGGGCGCACTAATGAGCTGCGCATTAATTGAGCATATATGTATATCACTTTGTTTCAACACATTTTGCATTTTTTGTGGGTATGCGACACATTGTCTAGGTTTTGACCTGAGACAATCTCAGCGCCGATACATTTTCCGTAACTTGGAGAGTCAATTTCGTTAAAAATCACTCATGCACACTCCAGTGGGACCTGTTTTCGGACGAATATACCTGATATTCAACAAGCTTATCGATAAATCCGGTTGATTCAAAACGTTTTGATAAATAACACATTATCTAGGACGTGAAGTTATGGGTCGTTTTTATCATATTATAGAACTTTTTTAGACGAAAAGTGCATCACTGCTAATCCACAAAATTTCATTATTTCACGTGATTCAATGGAGCAAAAGCGAAATGCGGAGGACACAAGAATAAACTAAACAGGATGTTTATATTCCGCTTGTGTCGGTCTTAAATGATATTAGAATATTGCGATATGTGGATAAGATTCAGTCGGAAAAAGAAATGGACGAATTAATCTTTCGTCAACGTACAGTTTCGTTCAGATACAAGACAAATCCTTGTCACAGCGTTTCCGAAAATCTCTCTGACGTGTATGCTAATTAATCCGCAACCGAACTTCCGTAGCCGGCGAAGCGTATGAAGTGTGCAGAAAGATATTGTGGACACCTGGTGTCTAGTTTTCCCCGTGCCTGTCAACTTCAGAACGTTCAGGTTTTAACCATTTGTTACCTAAAAAACAATTTGTCACTAAATTTGCAGGCAGTAGGTGCCGTACATGAAAAAAAACTATTTTTCGTGTGTGGGCGTTGGGTAAGATGGCAAGAAAACCATTTTATTATCTCGATCCGCAACTAAATTTCACCAGTCAGTGAGGTCGGTGGTCACAGACTCAAACGGTAAGGGATAGGGTGTTTTCGGTTTCAGCTTGTAGTTCATGTAACTAACTCAACAAGTTTACTAAGCCAAATTGAATAACATCCTACGGGAATATTTTGTACTGATGAGCATTGGACAACCTTGACCCAAATATCCATTTGAGCAAAGTGGTGCTGGTTGAAAGCTGCAGTCAACCAAAAAAGAGTTCTGGCAACGTCAATGACGTAGAGCAAGTTGGATCTAAACAATACGCATGTATATTAAACGCTTCAAGTCTCTTCAAAGTTGGTATCCGTCATGATGAACACAAGAGTACAAAGCGGAAGTCTGTTGAAGTTCACATCTCAAGAAATCACGATTCGCTGAAACAAGTATCCAACACAAACGATTATCCAATCAATATTCCCAATATGCTTTATTTCATTTGGCTGGCAAGGCCTGAGATCTTGGAGGAAATGCGTAGTGATCGCGAGGTTATTTGTTATGATTAAGTGTTCTGTGTTTCTGTGTGGCAAAAGCTTGTTCGCCTCTTTTAAAGGGGCACAGTAGGGTCAAAACCAATATCGATCCGCTTAACTGGGTGGACTCTGATTTCTGTTGCCTGGGCAGCACACAGTCTGGCCACTCAGTCCACGAACAATGCGTCAAGTGCAACGGCGATGACAGCGAATGCGAAATATCAGATATTCTACATGAGCCTCATGGCAATTCTCAAAGTATTTTGGTGAATTTAAGCGCATAATAGAAGCGTGCTTCTCACTGATTGGAAACAAACTAGCTGGTACTCTTGGGAATGCATTTAAACTTAGCTTGGACTGACCTAAGCAGTGATGCAGACCAGGCGCACACACACATTCTTTGAATCCGGTGCGCTAATAGTGGTCCCTGGGTGATCGGCTAGAGATTTTAAAGAGGTGAATGTCCCAGGTCGATTGCAAGAGAAAAATCACAAAATGCTTGACCCCGGGAAACGTTCCTCGACCTATACTTTTAGTGATAATCAGTCGTCTTATCTGGTTTGCTCACACGATCATCAAACAAAGAGCTGTCTTGGTTGATATGAAAACGAACCGTAGCTGAAGTCAATGATTGCTCTTTAATGGAGTTACGTAAACAAAGTTGTTTCGGTGTGGACGTACAAAACAAGGCACTGCTGTGTGTCCGTTGCAGCTGAGCCGCGACTGCGTAGAAGGACCAACACGTTCATTAGATGTCTGTGGAGTGGTCTCGGGTGTTCAACATCGTCCACACACATCGTCCTAACCAGGATTGCTGCAGTAGATTACGTAAGGCTTTCTGCTACATGGATGCAGGGACTCACAAACGGAACAATGATAGAGGCAGGATGTCCCAATGCTCAATGTTCCAGTTACTCCTGGCTATATTCGACAGAGGTATACTGAACAAAGTAATAAGAACCATTCAGACCTCACTATCACGGAGTTCAACTTTTAGCCACCTCTTAGAGAGGATAGACGATGCATGTGCTAGTGTGAATCAGCGTAGGCCAGCACTGGGTTATTATGTGCGCAGATCTGGCCGCCGACCGTAAGCCACGCATCAGCCGCACCAATAAAACACACCAATGGATGCGACTTAGTACGCTTCAGGAGATAGTCACTTTCAAGTGACCATTTAAAACGGATATTCAACCCTTTCATTGACTTAGCCGCTTTCTGCGGGAAAGATCAGAAATGTAACGCAGTATCGTCCAGCGTTTCACAACATGCTCCTCCAAACTACCTTCGTCTATTTCAGCGGTAGGTACCAGGCACTGACTCGGCCGTTTCCTTTTTAGTCTACTTATTACTTTGGATTGAAAATTCGTATACTGAGGCCGGTTTGGCATCGTTTTAGTTGTTTGCTAATGTCTGCTTACCTTCGCTAGCAAGCGGATTTCATTATCCGAAAGATATCACTGCTAGGTTGCATAAATTTATCAAATACACTTCCTGTTGGCCATAGCTGTTTCTTATATTCCTTGAATAGCAGTCATGTAAGCTTCTTTTCTCAGTTCATTCAGCTATAACGGATAACACGGAGTGTCTTATCAATACTACTCATATAGTCGACAATAAATGTGGACAGCCTAGTTCCCGGTTTCGTCCTTCAAGCGGCATACCACACAGACCTACTCCTCCATTTTTCAACAACATTATTTCGTACTCGTGCTGAATGTGATGCCGAAACAGTGATTTGCCGAGCAGTGTTTTGCATGAAAATCATTTGATAGTCACCTGAATTTCTTGATAATGGAACTCCAACAACTTAGTTTGCAAGTTGGTAGTTGTCCCCAAATACATAGAATTTTGTGTTGAATTAAAACATAAAATTGAAGGAAATCCGGAGAGTGAACCTATCTGATGTACTTCAAAGACAGCAATAACGTTAATGGGCTGCTTACAGTTTTCATCCGCCTGATGAATCATGTTGGAAAAAAAACTTGAATATCGTTCCAGTAGAAATATGAGGTAGCCTTTGTCGAGCATATCATTTGTAGGTCTTCATTAAACGAGAGATGCAAATGAATTTTAGCTGGATCCCTTCTAGACGGCTTCATATCCTTGGCATAGACCAAGTCTTAGCTAAAGTGTTTGGCTTTCTATCGTATTCTTGCAGTTAGAGTCGGTTTTTAAATTAGCTTAAAGAAACTGTAATGCCGCTTTATTGTTTTCTGAATTTTCCAGCTTTCCGACTGTCGAATATTACTTGGCTGTAAGAAAGGATGTGATTTAAGTTGACAGTGCTCAAAATAGCGACGACCGACACGTCTAACAATAGAATCCACCAGAAATTTCGTTTCCGACTCACTCGAAAAGTTATTCATCAGTTACATCCTACTTAATATCGTTTGCTCGGTGAATGGCGTACTAACTACTGGTATGTCCAGGGTCCTTCTGGTTAGCTAGGATTACCAACAAAATCTAGATTTTCCATCAAATTACCATGAGAGTTCCAAAATTTCCGGGGAAATCAATGGCACTTCCCCGGTGCATCACTGCGTCTGCTTTCTTCAGAATCTATTAAATCATCCCTTTTCATGCAGTATGTTATAACGTAGCATATTTAAAATCTTTATTTTTGGCTGTATGAATTTTGCATGAACTCTTCGGTCAGAAAGACAAGGATAAAACGGAACTCTCATTACTATGTTAAGGACTCTGTGAAAGCTTGTGATTGGCTACTTCGTTTGTACAGAGTTGGATGCATATGGTACATTCTGTAACAGCAATTCATTCAGTGTTGAATCATGTACGTACCGCACGTACTCACATCACGTACGTTTCTTGGAAAACTAAATAAAAGCTTATATCCATTTATATAGCTCGTCGTGGAAAGGGTATTTTACTCTTCATGAGATATGCTACAAGTCAGGTTGCCGAAAACTCTTTGATAGCACTCCGGTTTCGTCCTATTCCGAACTCACGAAGTAGGTGCAGTCCTCGGGTTTTGGTCAATCCTACATTCTAGTCGAATAATAACATCAACCTTGGGAGTTGTGTGTTCCCTCGAGACAATATGCTGCGATATCTTGAGCATCCTAGCGACTGTAACATAAGGCAGCCTATGCGCAGCGTATCCTGTTGGATGATAACATGAACAAGAGATCTAGCTAAGATTCAACAGAGTCTCCTTTTGATACCAAGTTGATTTGCACGCTTTTAGTTGGATTATGGGTATCAAACCAGAGCAACACCAGTCAGATCAAACTACAGTCCTATGCTTTTGGTATTTTCATATACTCTGAAGTGGTAGAAATGGAACATTTGCTGTATAAACGGACAAGATAATGGCTTGTTGTGTACACATTTTGATAGAGGTAACATATTTCCAAAAACACCAGTTTACTCCGTCCGAGTTATGACATTTCAGTGGCCTAAGCAAACCACACTATGTTTGCCTTTACGAAGGCGTTCTTTTCGTGGTGCTTTAAAACTCCTTTCTGCGGAGAATGTTTCTAAACTGTTTAGTGGTAATGAGGAATCCTGTGAAATCAAAAAGCTCTCTTGAAGACCGGAAACCCAGACTCAGTTTACGGAAGATAATTGTTCCAAAATTCCCTACTTTTGATCGTCAACGGATCGGCAAAAGCCGATAAATTCAGAGAGCTCAAGAATACTCTGACAGTGGAGTGTCCATGTAGCACCACAGGGTGAGAATGAAGACCTCAATGCGAACATGGGCCCCAGTGACATCCGCGACTGTTTTCACTAACTTAAATGTTGACGGCGTACTAGATGAAGACAGAAGTGGCACTGTTGTGTTTTCCGCAATCTTGACTGATTTTTTAGTTCACTCCTTAGTAGAAAGTGTTACCTCATCTAAATGTATGTGAATTATTTAATCACCTGTGGTCGAATGGATTTGTGTTCAACTACTGACCGAAGGATCAAGCACTGCTATTAATTCCAAACTCGCTAGAAAGAACCGTGCAGAACCTCTAGACTTCTTAGATGAAATACAAACCAAACTTCAATTTCTGCAGACTGTCTGCTCCCTATTTTGGTCTGTCCGTTGCAGATTCCACTAATCCAAAGTAAAGGTTTTGTTCGGTAATTTTCCAAAAACTTCCAACGCAACTTACCCTCTTGGCTGAAAATTTTCCGATCGTGCCCAGTTTACCAAACCTACGCACTTGGCGATGAAAAAATAATTTTCTAGTTCAAAAAATTGCACTAAAGATCGCACAAACCCCATATTTTCCCTTATTTCGTTGCCTACTTAAGCAACTTCCTGAGCGTTGTAGACTTTTTGCTTGCATTTTCTCAAAGCAACACATAGAGGTGAGTGTGAGACTTGCGGTTAAAGATAACGTGGAGCAGACAGAAAACGGATATTTAGGATTAATGGAACACACTTTGTTGGAGAGAATGTATCTCAACAGGGTCGTAGTAGTTTGGCTATGGATGAAAGTTCTTGTCATTAATTCTTACAAGACTTATTTTATAAGGGAGAGGGTGTAAAAACTGGATCAAAATAGAGCAGATAACTGACCTAAATGAAAACATTTTTGTTGGACCAGCGTACAGAGAAAACTCTCACTCCCGGTTCTTCGAATGTCTTTCTCAAAAGCGTCCGTTTCAGGAAAACTACACGGCTGTTGTCACCTAATTGCCCCTCCCACGGTTTATAGAAAGATCAAGGCCTGTGTAAAACAACACAGACAATCGTTTTGAGTCGCCAGTGTTTAAAACGCACATCTTTGGTGGTGAAGACAAAACTCGTAGTTAATTTTGCACAGGTAAGCGGTGGTTCGTTCATTGAGCCGAGCAATTCGGCTGCGGCTTCTCATCCCCAACCGAAGTCATACGGTCAGCGTGATGTTGTGAAGAAAAACGCTGACGATAACATCTCGATTGGTGATGGAAGTTTTGCAACTGCAATCGCCCAGCTAAAGGATATATATATACTCATTCTAAGTCTGGCTTTGTTTGATTTCTAAGCTAAAATCGGAAATCTGCACGAAATAAATTATCAAACGTAGTATAGTTCATAAAGTCTCTGTTTTGCGTAATGCAGTTCATTATTTGTAACAGGATTTGGATGGAAAAAAACTTAGGACGTGCGTGTCTTGGATAAATTCACGCTCCGCTGAACTACAATCTATCACCAAGTCCATATGCACGGATGACGTCACGCCAAATGATTGCAGTCATCTTTCTGACCGCAAGCGGCATGTGAAGCACCATCGCATTCTTTTGAACTTTAGAATTTCATTCATTTATGGCCCACTGGCAAATCGGCATCCACTACAGTGCGAAGCTTGCTTTACAAACTTTTTTTTCTGAGGCAGAACAAACGGTAACTATAATTGACAAGAACCTTAAAATTCTTTTCCAGTTATGTTGCATTACATACTGAATTACTTTGAACATTCTCCTTTTCCTCAGTAGGTGAGAAACCGTTTTACTCATCTTTGAATTCCAAACGTTTATCAGATAATTTCTAATATTGCTTATATAAGACAGTTGCAAAATCATGGGGAGCACTTAGTGACTATTGAATTTTTCCTTCTTGGGGTCAGTACTCCTTGACGGAGACCATATTATAGAGATCCCATCCAAAAGGGTCGTTTCTTGGGAGGGACAAATTTGTGGAGGGTATCTACGGTAGCACTATAAAACATTACCGAGTGTATTCTAAGCTGGCTTCTGTTTAAATGTTTGAACTGTTCTTTTGTCATAACCAACATATATGGGTAGAAAATGTCAATTCCATCGATATGATTTTTAAAAAGCTTTAAAAACAGATTCCTATTACCCAAAACCGAAACCATTCTTGTTCTTTAATACAAGGAGTCCATCACGGATTTAAAACAAAAGTTGACTGAGTTTTGGAATGGCGAAAGAACACGGTGTAAAGAACCGAAATATATTGCTCGATGTTTCAGACACCAACGGTGACTTCAGCAGTGATGGAATGATCAGATTTTCGGAAAAAATCTAAGTATCTGTCGTCACAAGAAAATAATCTCTTGGAATTTGTCTGCAAGCTGAAAGTAAAGCTTGCGTATCAAACCCACAGTTAGTTTAGTTATTAGTTAGTTCTGAACACAAGATGCGGAAAGACAAACTGTTGTTTCGTTTGAAGCACGCGCATTGGGTTCGGATTGCGAAAAATTCCACACACCAAGATCAAGTTTAATCAGTGAGCAGATCAACTGAGAACGTGACGTCCAGGCATGACCCATACATATGGTCGACCTGACCTCCTGATGGTTTTAGAAAGCAGTTACACTTAGGCTCTCTTTTTGCTTTAATTCTGAATATTCCATTCCTGACGTAACGCAGACGAAACGTTGCACAGTGGTGTGCTCTTCCGTTCATAGCGAACTAAACTACAGGTTTCACACGGCGTTCCATGTATTTGACTTCATTTACACTGAATTTGTTGCGAATATTCTCTAACTAGTCAAGGAGGTGTTCATTTTAAAGGGAAATTTGAACAATAAAATTAATCGCCTAGCTGTGGCATCTCTTCGGTCCATAGATGTCATGAAATCTGAGGGAAAGACTGCTGGCCGTGACTTCGTTCCTTTGAACCGCTTCTCACAATAAACTGGAGCATTTAACCGCTGAATAAATCAATGAATTAGACGGTTTACAAATCCAATGGCTACGTCAAATCAATTGTCGATTTGCGGTTTTGAACCGTACACATCACATCATAGCTGGGGGAATGCGTGGGCGTTTACCTTCACTTTTATCGTGTGCACCTGGTACACCGTGCCTCCAGCATTTATCCATTTTTTTCGTTAACGCTTTGCTTGCGTATGTAACCATCGATTTTTACCTTTATTGTCCCCAATTAGTCAACAGTTGCAGGTGTTATGCTCCTGCTATCAGTTTCTTCAAAAAACCTCGGTTCCTAATGCGAAATTCCTTGGCGCACAAAACGACTTTCCAAATCTAGTGGTAATTGTACGATAATGGTGGAGGTTGTGACTGCAGATTAATCTAACTACTTTCTCCCGTCCGCGGCATCTTGACAACTTCTCGTCCAGAAGGTGAACCATTCTTAATTTAATTCCCTTGTAGCAATTTGCATTTATATTCCGTCTGCCCAAGGGAACATTTAGCCATGCTAGGATTTAGACTGCTCTACTGAGAAGAAAAACGGATGCGTTGTTCATTAATGGGTTTTTGTGGATGTGATTTGAGTACACTCTTTTCATTGGTGCTCTTGTCCGATTTGTTCCTAATGCAGCGTAATATGAAAAAAATTCTCTAGGGTATCATTCATTTTTCACCGTGAAGACGTAAACGAATTGTCTACGATTATGTCTCTTCAGTGCAATGTTCTTCAACTACCGCTACCATCTGAAATGTCGGATCACAGTTACGCTCACACAAATGCCTTGAGAGCGTGTCCACTTTGAGACAGGATAGGCATATTAGTTAGCCTAACCCTAACTACAGTGGATGTGTGTCCACTGCCTCAAGTTAGCTGCATAAAATCTCATGGTATTATGATCCCTTGTAACTTAAAACGGCACGACCAAGTCGATAAAGTCTTTGTTAGGATCCAAGTGTGTGTTGGCTTATGCTACGATATTCTACTGTGGACGCAAACATTTCGGTTGAATGTCCCTATTTTACTACACAACTCCGGGTATTGCGAACAAATGGCTTCGATGCAAATACAGTTGTAAATGAGATACACGGGTAAAATATTTCTTTGAAATCAGTGTAGAGAGTAAAGTATACGGTAAAGAGAGAGAGATGATCAAGTCACTAATCCGAGTTCAATCAATGATTGCGTTTGCCCTGCCAAGACAGGATCAAGGCTTTTTGATTACTCGAATGTCGATCACCATTGCTGTAACAAATGCTGTTTCTTTGCCACCTTGAAAAGATCTTGACGGCACTGAGTACTTTGGATGAACAATTCACCCGAATTGATCTGGTGATATTTCCGTTTTTTTAAAATAATTTTATGCCTGTCACCGCCTTGTTGATTGTTTTGTCCTTTTTTTGCGGATTGCTGAAAGAATTTGAATTATCAGAGAGTGTATACGTTTCTCATTAGCTTCCAGTACAATTCTCTGCGCAGTGCTTTAATTCATACAATTCGTAAGACAATATCTGTTGACGTTTCTCACGTTCTCTCACATTCACATACGATCGACCACCTCTCAAAAACGCTGGTTTCGCAGCTTCCATGTGGGTTCACACGCAAGAACAGCCACATGTACACAGTCTTTTTCTGGTGATGCCAGTCATCCTTTGGCCCCGAACTACCACATGGATGGTTTGTTCTACACCATAACAGGGCTTTTTTGTTCCGCCTAGTTCTTCCTGTTTCTACCACAGGTTAAGCTCTTCTTTGTCAATTTTTGCATTTATTTCGTTTAGTACATTTATATCTGTATCCCGGGTAAAGCGGGCTTTACTTATAAAAAATTGGCTGGCAGTGCCACGCAGAGAAAGTTCCTTGTCCTATCTTATCTTGCACCAGTTCCTCTATCAATTTCAAAAATAAACCTTCAACTAACTGGTGAAACGTCCGAAGGATAAATCGTATATCGGTCTACCTCTACCTATATGTCTTATTTATCTCGTCAGTCTTTAAACTTGTGCCGGTGTAAGCTAGTTGAGACGAAGCAAAAAGTTTTGATCGAGCTTATACCACTGTTTCTAACAACAGTTGGTCTAGAGACCACAAGTTCACTAAAAACCAGTAGTTCTTACTTTTTGGGAGACCATCGTTTATTCAATGGTATGCGATTATAGAAATTCCTGACTTTGATGTAATGGGCTCCAGGAGGATCATTGTCTTTTGGTGGGTTACGTAAGAGGGAGCCGCTGTGAGTAAAATGCTTAGCCAAATCAAAACCACTTTAAAGAATTTCATTTCCTTCTGTATTCAATTTATTGTAAGCAACGATACAATGCGTTATTGTAACCTCCGAAAATATTGACTTTTTTACATCTCAGTGTTCTTCTGCGCAGCCTGATTTCCCTCGTCACTGACTAAAATTCCACTATGTTCCAGCCCGACCAAAACTGGGGATAACCATTCGAACGAGCTGGTAGACGTTGCAAAGTTTTATAGCTGTAACGTAAAACGCTTGTTTTTACCAATCTACTTTGTGAACAACATGTGCACAGAAACAAAAACTGGAAATCTTCTTAGGTGAGTTACGAATGGTAGTGCGCAATCTCTTCTACTCATTATCAGCCTTGCGACCAACGCACAGCGGACAAATTTTATCTAAGTGCTCTTCGGTAGGTCTCCCACGGACCTGTAATTAGTAAGTATATTGCTGCAAACTTGACGTCCTCGAAGGTGGACGAGTATACTTACTTTAAATGTCTCCCAGACGCTATATTCGTGAAGATTGTGTTTCAGTTTCGTGGGTCGGTACCCTATCACAGCGACCGCGCTCGTTCACACAACACATAAAGAGAGCACACAAACTGCCTCACGATTTGCTTGGCCCGTAACTATGACGGATATGTATTCAGCAACGGCTGACGTGTTCTGCGAGGTATCCAGGTGAGAATTTTTCCATTGCTGTCAGAAATCGAGAACAAACAGGCGTTTCCCATCTGCGACCCTGTCCATGTACCCTCATAATACTTGATACTGTCCAGAATCGATATCATCTGATCAGCATGGAACAGTTGTGACGATTACCAATCACCAAAGATATCAGGTTCATTTACGATTACCTCCAAGGTGTAGCAGCAAATGTATTCTGCGAAATTATGGGACGACCACAATTTGCTGTAAAACATTGATCATTCTTGAAGATTTCTTTCAGCAAATAGATGAGAAACGGCAGGAATGTGGCAGGGATTAGAATGAAACCACCATCTGAGAAACTCATGGATGGGAATTGCTGGAAAATAATTTTATGGAAGTTGTGGTTTATTGGTTTCCATGTTCACCATCGCAAATCTAAAAGTGTTTGTTGTTGAACTTCTAGAATTTGGCGAGCACCGCTCATTTTAAAGTGGTTTTGTTCGTCACACAGTGATTAGATGAGATAGTATGGGAAAACAGGGTGGACAACGTGACCCATTATGGCGGTTTGGGCAATCGGATGGGTTTGGATATACAGTGAAACAGACTAAAGTAGTGGAAAAAGTGGCCAACGAGGTAGTCTGGCAATTACGTTAGTTGAACTATGGGAAGAAAGAGAAATTGCGGCAGAAAAGCAAGCTATTCAGTTGGTTCCAGCGCATCTCGGGAGGTATGTGTCTCATTCTATCGTATGATAACAATGCACGCCAAACGGTGACCACACCACGCTCTCTGAGGAGTTGTTATTTTCTAGCCCAATCATTTCAGTTCACTTATATTGGAGTCACCACAAGAACGCTGCTGAAAATGACCAAGTATTATTTCGTGGTTGAAATGTTCCAAAGCCTGGAAACACCCTGTGGACAGACATCTACTTCCACATAGGAGCAGCAGGAAAAACGGTGATGCGTTTAGCGGGGCTTATGATCGCGAACCACCTTGAATCGACGGTCAGGATGAGGCCTAAAACCTCATCCGCTACACCAATACGGCCGAACATCTTTCAACCCAAGCCTACACAACAGAAAGGTAATTAGGCGCAGCTTCTACAGATGTCGATACATTTTATGATATCCAGATGAGACATGATTTTTTCAGGTTGCTGCACGATAAGTTCGGTCATTCACAACATCGTAGATCTGCGCAGAACCATATGGTATCCTACAGTTTACAACTTTGTCAGTATTTTATTCAGGCTTCAGCATGAAAGTGCAGTTAATCTATGTTGAAAAGCCCATAGGCACCGTAGACATGTTTTGTCTTCTTTTTGAGGAATGCGTACACTTCTTCAGATTGTGGCAGATGAGACTTTACAAAGGGCTTTGCTCTTGTAGTCCGGCCACAAGTGGCTGATCAGTAGTGTGAGTAACTTGCCCTTGGACAGGATATAGTGCTATTCATCCGTCAACCACTCGTTTCACACCGCGTGGTCACGGGATGACTGGATTCTTGAGTGGCAACTTACCTGACGGCTCGTGCAGCATGGAAATGTGTTCTACTCTGAACAGATTAGTGTAATGGTTAGAAGAACGGGTTATAAAATTTGAAAGTTGTACGGTGCTTCTCGGTTTTTCAACAAAGATTATCTTCACTTGCGGGATGAAATTCATATTGAAAATTTTCAAAACCTCCTCTTCCAACTATTATGGTTTTGTTCATATTCACACCTATCTCATTTGGACGGTCGTCCTCCTGTTCTGGCGTAATTATTCCGGTGTGCCCACACCCAAGGGGAGCACTGGACTCGAGTTTCGCTCTTATTAGAGCTCACAAGCAGTGCATATTATGATTTAAACAGTTAAGCTAACACCATAGGACATTCACCAGAAGAATCCAGACGTATTCACGTAGATCCTTTAGACTTCCTTGCAGAAGACGGGCAAAACAAGAAATATCCGCTTCAACCACTCAGAGTCCGATATATTTCAGTAGGTCAACTTTGATTTGACTCAATTTAGGTTTTTATATTATCATACCAATTTGTACAGGGTGTCCACAACATGAATCGTTGTCGGGTGTGCTCATGTGTTAACATCCACTGAGGTCCGAGAGATTTTTCATGTCAAAAACTATGTAAATTCTCACGAAGAAAGAAGTCGTGAAGTTTAGCTACCAACCGAAATAAGCGTTAGCGAACGACTTTCTCCCAAAACGGGGTACAAATTTTCCATTTAAGGGAGCGAAATTTTCATATCGTCTCATCGACCCAGTAGACTTGGTAGATTTGGCGATTTTTGTCAGATGAATCCGAAACAACCAACGAAAATCTGTTACCCTGATGCGGTCTGGTCGGCATGTGTTGGATTCACCTGGAGTAGACAATTACAGAATTCATTTCAAAAAGCATCGCGTTCCCAAAATATCGCTTGTAATATCATGTGTGATCACATTCACAGCCTGCGTGCTGTCAAGCTGGTGGTAAGGTGGTGGCAGAAGGTGGTTACAAATTTAAACCATGTTTATTCTTCTTGATGTGAGGTGGTTTTCGAATTTCAGTGGGGGTTTCATTCTGTGGGTGAGGTTAATCTGTGCCGAAAACCGGGAAGCGCTACACAGCCGTTTCATCTTTAGTAAGAATCATCATCAGTTCACATCGCACGAGTGGCCGTTAGTGGTCAAACAGTTAATTTTTCAAAATACAGGCCGGAATTCGCGAGTTCGAGACTGTCGTAGTTTGTTGAGATGCACATTGCCGATGGTTCCAGTTCAGCATGAAACATCTGTACATTGTTTCTCCGCTGTTCAGCACTGATGGGTTTCACTTACAGGATGACAGCTCCATTGTAGATAGGTACATTTGAAGTTCCTCCGGTTCTCTTCAGGTCAAGGAGACTGAGAAATCTGCCGGTTGCCCAACTCAAACCTTATGCGCCGAGGTCTGCTTCATGTGGTCCTTAACTTGCTGACCTGAATGATGGACAAAAATTATTCAACAGATAGATATTTTGAAATTGAATAGGTTCATGAGTTTCACAAATACTGGTTGTACACTAAATTGCTTTTGACAGGAGACTCAAATTAATGTAGCTGAATCGCTGGTTTATGATGGTCCGCTTCAATTGACTGTGCTGCATCAGAGCGCTTCATGTTTCATCCGGTAGAATATTCGAGATATCGTAATACGTTTTTGTCTAGATGTAATGCATTAGTCATAGGGCTGCTGAAAACTCTTCGAGTTTGTGTGGAACATACGATTGAGGGAAAGTTGGGGAATTATGAGACCCAAGAAAGGCGAACCCGGTGACTGCCAGTCAAAGAGTTTTCAGCAACCCTATGAGTAGTGTTGTGGCTTGAAAACAAGGTTGATGAGTTATTTTTCTTGTCTTATTAAACAAACCACAGTTGTATTAATCATCCAGCTATGATACCCTTCTTGTACGTTGGTAAACGACGATAACTAAATGAAAGTGGTACCGATATTGAAAGCATTAACCTTTGCTGGTTATGGTGTCGCATTGTACGAACCACTAGAAATGTTGCCATTGTCACCTACACCGGATATTGATGAGGTATAAAACTCACCGCAAGGCTGTTGGCACCGTTTAAAATGACGAAGTACATTGGGGCACCAATCGCGCTTGAATACTCTTCTTACCACTCATCACAGGTGCAAAGAACAGGAACATAACTCGAGTTCCAACTTCTCACTAGAGTCTGCCCCGAGTCCCAATCCTTGACCCTGTCTGATACCCCTGTCTTCTTATATGCGAGGCAATCTTGTTGTTAGCAATTTGCCCAGCATACTTTGGATGCATCCGCGTTCTCATAGCTGAAGGAACGAAGATGCTCGAGGGTTTCTGGACCTATTATTTTTGTACCAATCAATGTACTTTCCGATCAGGCAGCGTCATGAACGTTTTATACGTAGTAGACTGCCCGATTACTTGTTCTTGTTGTCATCGATTTTTCTGCTGCCGCTGATGATGAGTATATATCCACAATATCCTGGTCCGACCGGTCCACTTCCTCTCTTATAATGGCTGTTCTGAACGAGCGGCTTTATACATATAAACACATAGTTATAGCTGCAAACTTTCTGAAATGGCATGTTCTTATACGTCTGTTACTGATTTTTGTAGATCTGCTGGTTCTCCAAGTCTACTCGAAATAAACGTTCGTATCTTTGAAGGATGCGACTAGACTATTCCATATGAAACACTGAGTTTTCTTCACAGCACCGCCTGTGACATCCGTGAGCTATCTGAAAAGTTATTTAAGTAATATCAGTAGGCATTCTCTTCCTCCCACATAAAACTCTTCGCCACCATATCAAACATCTAGTTCGGAAACGCTTTCAACCGAAATATGCACAGTCATGTCTTGCTTTTTTTCATCCAACTGGTAATGGTGCTACTAACAAGTAACTTTATGAAGAGAAATTTTGTCAGTTAGATTTTATTCTTTCCAAAACTTCATTTAGTTTGATAGATCCTCGGTAGCTTTGTACACGAATTTGTTGAATTCCATTGTCCAGATTCAGTTCGATGAGAATTTGTGCATCTACTAAGCAGGCGCACAGGTTACGTTTTGTGTGTATAAAACACGACGCACGATTTGTTCAAAACTTGCATTGGTTCAGGAGGGTTCAACATGAGGACAACCTATTCAATCAGCTAACCTAATCGGTAGATACCACTCAGATGAATAACCCGCAGTTTCTCGTGGGACGATTGTTTTCCTCCGTTTTAACATCTCAGTTGTGCGTAGTTCACAGTTTCAATCCAAAGTTTATCGTGTGAATGACATCACGATCGCTTTCGCTTTACGTACTCCTGTGCCAACCTGCCCCGTCGACATCTTGGATGGAATGGCCGTGCAAGTTGTGTGAGGTTTTTTGCGAAGTCAGGAGTTTCTTGGCTTCTGAACATACGCTGCAAACTGAAATTAAATTGGAATTCCGTTTCATAGTCGCAAACTTTCGTTTAACACGACAGTTGTTTGACAGCACGTCCACCAGCGCAATAGGCTGTGGAACCGTAGGCGCTAACTCACACTTTGTATTCGTTGTTCTCTTGTTGTCATCAACCATCTTGTAGTCATAACATCTGGACGCAACATTTTCCGCACTATGACCTTGAAGGATTCACAGTGACTTATAATGAACGTGGTGCTGGTCTCATCACCGAAATCATGTGCGGACGGACAACAATCAAATACGTGCTACCGAATTTCACATGAAATCGATAACATGACTAAAGTCAAAGCTACCGTCATCATAATCATCATCATTATCAGTGGTAAGAACCACACACTTGTCGTACAGGGGTTGTAGCTGCCACAGTTACATCCACCGATAATTTGGGGAGGTAGGGTAGGTAGATGCGCATTGGATAAATTGGTGCGTAACTACAGGACTGACAGCGTACTTTTCAGTGGGGGGATTGGGAAAGGAGCTATACACTGAAGGCAATAGCTTGGATACACGAGCGCCATTGAGGGCGAGAATGGGCCATGTCTGACAATGTCTCTAACCATTGATGTGTCCCGTCTCGGAGTCCCCAGCCAGGGAGACGGCAATGACCAGCACAGTTGAGTTTGCCTATAATTGCCTTCACACTTCGCTGCCAAGTCATTGTTTGACCTCCTCCTGGTTCGTTTTCACTTTTCGTGTGGTTCTTCAAAAAGAACCGCTACCGCTTATCGGGTTGACTTCCACGAAAGAGAAAAGGGAGGGATCATTTGTCGAATATGAACAAACCACGTATGGCCTCGGTACATTATCGGTTTCAGTAAGGCTGGCGCTGTGAATGACAAGCATGCATTTCCCCATCTTCGTAAAATGACCACTGCGTATCTCAACTCCCCCTTTTGGGCCCAAATGTGTGAGCACCTTCCCCAACGAACAAAAGAACGGACAATAACTTTAGACAGCTGAGTTAAAATGCCTGATTCATTCAAATCCTTATGCAAGATTAACCACCCACGAACAACAACAGATAACTAATTTTCACTTTCACCTGGTCACCATGGCTACCGCGAGTGTTAGAAACGTGTTGGTATGCACACACCGTTTTAATAAGGAATTAGTTGGTTCCATTATCTTTTGCGTCGCGTCGCAAAGCAGCAAAATACAATCACTGTTTGTTAAATTTCTGAACAAAAGCAAGCCTCGGGTTGTATCTGAGCTCTCGTAAACGAGGCGGAAATCAGCATGGTCATTCTAGGTCTCAGGTATGAGAAGATTTCAAACAGCGCTTTAACCTGATTTCAATAGAAGGCTTAGATGTACCTCTGGTCTGCAATATTCTCACCTCATGCTTCACTTGAACCGATATTCAGGTCACCGGCGTATTTTTTCTTGTCACAATACTGGTTACAAGGGTGGTACAGAAACTATTCGAGAACATACAATCGTTTCCGCTTGGGGCTAATTAAGTAGATTTTAATCACTCATAATTGGCACCAAGCTATGTCCACATCCAACCGTGTACTGATGCTGTCTCCTCAATCGATGACGAAACGTCAGGAATTCAGTTACCAAGCTTGGTAAACAGATCATCAGCCCCTCATCACCTACTAATTTTAAGCTCAGTAGCGTGACAATCGTTGACCCACTCGTTTCGATATCACAGATGGCTCACTTGAGAACGAATTTACGGACTTTAGCCAGGCCACGAAACTTGTGGTCGGTGGATCCTTTCCATCATCGACCATATGATGTTTACGATCGCTGTGATTGGCACTTAGTTCAACTTCAAACGAGAGTGAATAGCCAGCTAGACCCCGACCTAATTGTTGGACGGTCACCCAAGTACGAGGCTGAAGCAGAAAATAGCCACCGGTTTGATATTACCGGGTACTGACCATCGTGACAGTGACCGGGCGGGTGGCATTCGAAGTCTCATTTCCCGTAAGGATGGGTCGATCGATAATTTAAGACTTAATGCAACAGCAGTGCCATCACCACTTTAAACGCTTTGTGTGCTCTTACGGTTTAAAGAAATATCCATGATTTACATTTAGGGTTTTAACACTTCGGAACCTCATTTTTAAATAGGACGAATTGGTTTTACACTTATGCTCTAGTGAATAAGTAGATGAAGCATGGACAAAGTGCAGAATTTAAGACGTGGAAGATTCGGGGTTGAAATCTCTCTATAGTAAATCCGATTTTAACGTGTCACAAAGGGCAATCTGACCGCTAAGCGGGTGTGTTATGCATGGAGTACATTCCACTATATTCGGTCTCAGCATGAGTCATTCGCAGACGAGACCTCAGTTACGGTACAATATGTTGTTTGCCGGTATAAAAGGTCTTCAGATATCACAATCTTCCCGATTCGACAAACAAGGGCTATCTTCCGCCCTCACGGTTTTTCAAGGGCCATTTTTTGGCCATATTTTTACGCCTGTGTTTCTTTATTCGTGATGATATGCATTGAAGCATCTCCTCAAAGCACGTTACTACAAGGATCCGATTTCTATTCCTCGGCAAAAATTCATTCACACTTTATTCCCGACAGACCAAAGAATTTTACAAATGACACCAAATAGTGGTTATCATCAGGAAGGAAAAGTAAGGCGTTTGTCTAAAATAACCGATGGCACACAAGGCTGGTTGGCAACAGTATCGTGATGACTCTTCAGCAAAAGGGTTACTTTACTTCTAATAAAAATTTTTCGTGTAACTTGACATTGGCATGTAAATGTAGCGTAAAGAGGATCTGAATTTAATCCAACCAATTGTCTAAAAAACAAAGAACCTTTTGCTACTGCATCACACTGCATGTATTCTATTCCTCCAGCGTCCATATCGTCAGGTTCTATCCAGATTTCCTGAGTTTCGGAGGTGTAGGCGCCTCGGATGTGTGTGGCAGGCCAGCTCTAGGCCCTGCCTCCTGTGACACATCTTTCTTTCCAGTTTGAAGCTTAGTTAATACAAACTGGATGGTTGTAGAGGAAGTGATGCCTCAGCATTCTTCTCTGTCAGTGATTTGCCAGAAACAGCGCTTTCATTTTTAGTGTTCAAAAAAATTTCCCAAAAATTCCTCTACAGGAGACAGCCTATCCTATTTGGTTCGCTAGTTTCGTTGGATTCTGCTTCAACAAATAAAATTTTCCAACCAAACCAATCACTTGGCACATTCCCGTCACATCGCCGATTGCGAACGTGAGTACCGGCAGGTTGTCGGAGCGTAGGAGGAAGCAATCAGGTTTTGGGGACAAGCCGCTGTGGTCTACTGCATATTTTTTAGCCGCCAAATGGAGTGGAATTTACTTTGCTGGGTGGCGAAGGCGTGTATTTTTTTTACATAATCGATTTCAACTCCCAGCTCTGTCAGGAACCACGTGAATGCGGTTTTTACTCTACATCATAAGAATTTTCGGTATCTGTCCATATGTTTCCACTGTTATGGTTTTGTCACACTGTTTCACTTCCCATCACATGACACATTCTTGTAGTGCCCTATGACAATTATTTTGAACTGTACACTAGACCGTCACGTGATTAGCTCCGATTACCGTCCTATAATGAAGTGTAATCTACTACTTTTGTCTCACGAGGTGACGACGAATGTTTGTTTCCTTCAGCACAAATGTGGTCATTTTCAAATCGATGTGAAAGGGAAAGTACGGTCCTGTTTTTGCAAAAAGTTGATTGAATAATGTCTCCTTGGATGTGCTATAATAGGTTCCCTTTTTCTGTCGTCTACCTGTTCTTCTGAACAAAACACCTTGTACCTACTATACGGACGTTTAACCCCAAATAGATCCATTTTTTGGTTTACTACCGACACTATGTGCCGTCCACCTCGTCTGCCAAAGGCCGAGCAGGGTGCAGAAAGTCGATTCGGGCACCAGAACAATAGGCTAGTTGGGAACTTGTTACATTTTGAAAGATTGGTTTTGCTGAGTATTCTGTCACGAAGAAAGCGTCAAGGTCATCGTCATCACTGTTAGTCGTGCTAATCAGTGAACTTCTATCAATCTTTGGGCTGTCACGCGTGTCATAAGTTGAGCCTGATTCCTCCTGGCATTATGAGGACGTGTGTGAGCGTTTAGGCTTCACAAAAATGATTACCCTAGATCATCATCATCATTGTCAGCTGTAAGAACCGCGTACAGTTGTCGTACGGTGTCGTACAGAGCTTATAGCTGTCACAGTTTCATCCACCGATGATCTGAGGAAGTAGGGTAGATAGCTGCGCATTGGAGGCGGGAGCTGATAAATTGGTGCGTAAATACAAGACTGACAGTGGACTTTAAAATGGGGGATTTGGGAAGGGAGCTATGCATTGAAGGCAATAGCTTGAATGCACGAGCGCCACTGAGGGCGACTGGGCCATGTCTGACAATGTCACCAACCATTGATGTGTCACGTCTCGGGGTCCCCATTAAGGGAGACAGCAATGACCAGCGCAGCTGAGTTTGTTGGTAATGGCTTCCATACTTCGCTGCCAAGTCATTGTATGACTCCCCCTGGCTCGTTTCTGCCCTTCGCGTGGTTGTGTGAAAACAACCCTTTGAAGAAGTCGGTCGCCTGGCATACGGAGCACGTGGCCAAGCCAGCGCAACATATACAATGTGATCAGTTCATCTATCGTGGATGAGTTATTTCTTCCGAATACCATTCGACGTTCTTCAGCATTGCTGCTCCGGTGTTCCGGTTTTGATAGCCTACCCGGACTAACCCAAATGACCCTCTGTCTTGAAACGTGTTTCCCGAAAGACACAAGACTGGAGCTATGCGTGTGTAGCGTTTTTTTCGCGTGGTCATCTGATGACATGTAGGAAGAGACACTAGTTGTTCTCCAAATTTCTTTGGAAAAAACTGCACATCTTCAAAATGGCGGTATCCATGACAGCCATTGTTTCGTCAGAAGGAACAAGACCATCAGTCTATTGGTAGGCCGACACAAAATACCATTGAAAAGAAGCAGGTTTTTTTAATTGTCCTCTTCTGGAAATGGCATATTGAGTGTCATAGAAAAGGAACCAGTTAATATGTGTCCATGTGATGTGGTTTCTGTCATTGTACGATAAAAGGCGGTATGTCCTATCTAATAAAGAGCTAATCACACCGCCGATCAGCCACTTGTGGACTTTTGTTTAACCACTTGCTTTTAACCAGTAGCCGGAAGGTTGAGGGTTTGAAACTCTCTGATTTTCGTGAGATACGCACTGATGATGTTTCCCAGTAGCAAGGAAACGGATATACACTGCGTCGCGGCTTTTCAGCATAGATTGTCCTGACAGGATAGCTTCCTGACAGGATCAACTCTCCAATGAACGCAAAAGTAGTATGTTTTGATGACGATTTCCTCCGAAGTTGTCCTGTCTGCAAAGAGGCATGTGTCTTTGCACGTGATTGAGGTCAAACAAGACGGTGGCAAAACAAATAATAGGATTATAACAGTTTTTACTTGTGTCATCTTCGCTTAGGTATGACTTTTCAAAACAGACTGTTCATTGCTTGCTGTAATAAAGGAATGACATGACTTGCCTTGCTTTCCACGCAACCTTCTCCGTGGTTCAGCACAAGGGTTGAGTAGGGGATAGTTGGTGAATTAGTAAAACTTGTCAGTGCTTCCGAACTTACACATCTTGGACGTAGACGTATAAGTTTACAGCGACTGTGAAACATTATGCTCCCCTTGCCTGCAGTAACAATAACAGTGTTGCGAGATTAATTCATTTCGTGCACACCCTCATACAGTGCAAAGCGCGTCAAAGGGAATGGGAGATAAGTCCGATTTCATGTATCTGGTATTGTTCAGATATCTGACAATCGATGTCTTGACCACAGCTTTGATCTGGACGCTTGCAAGAAGTTTTTAGCACATGATCTTTTGTTAGCTTTCCGAGCCTCCTGTCAGTCTGCCAAATGTGTGAATCATCACAAATTCACTTATTCTGGCAGCACACACTATCAGTGCGATCGGTGCGATCAGTCAAGATGCTCAAGTCAGTTTTGTCTACGAATCATTGTACTTACCAATTCGTCTAACAGTGAGGTGTGCCCAAGAGGGGACCTAAAAAGTTGAACAGGAAAATATGCACCAAAATGTTTTCTAGAGAGTAGAATGGGGTTTAGAAAGTCTTGGAATGAAGAGTCCAGCCGCATGTGACTTGAATGAAAAGGCACTCCATCCGCATCCTGTTTTTGATCATGCTAAATGTACTTGGAATTCTCATTTCGAAATAAGTTCTCCATTGAAAGCCGGATGTATCTCAATTCGGATAGTGTGTATGGGCAAGCACCTGTTGTCAGATACCTAGTCAACACAAGACGAGAGGCTGAAATAAATCTATCACTCCAGATCATACCTAGTCAGTCGTTTAAACAGACCGAACTTCATCCAGGTCACACTGGTCGGTCATTTCATTGCCCCTAAAAACTTAAGGGTTGCTCTATTCCTGCCCTACTTCTGTCCACCAATCTATAAACGATGTAACGTGCGTTGTAGTCGATCCCTCTAATTTTGTTCTGCGTGGCTGGTGGCAGGCGAGAATACCCTAATTGCATTTGTCCAGCGGCAGTGTTGTAATCAGTAATTTATTCTTGGTGGACCACACTGGCTTATGGCATGTTGTCCACAAGAGAATGATACTCTACCTTTTTAAGAGACAGTGTCCGCAAGTTAAATGAGCCATCTAATCCGGCTAACACAGTTTTTGAAGGCGAACCGTGTACGGGAATTATGTAGGTTTACTGAACAACATCAACCTGATATTGATTGTGTTTACTACTTTATAAAGTAGACGTGACCAGAAACATTTTGTGTTGTTCATTTGAGCTGATGATCTTTTTTAAAATCAACTCGTGCATTTACTTTGTTCCGGTGGCTTTGCTCTGCGCCTAAATCACTGAGTTTGGAAAAAGAACTGTATGGGTCCCAACTCGTAGTCACACCATGTGACATATTTGGAAACGAAACTAAGGGAGTATGGAGCTTACCTTCTTTGGTGCAAATAGATTCCGGATCGGGTTACTTTGCTCACTCTCCTTGAAGGAGCACTCACTCGTAATGAGAAAAACCTAATGCTGCTTTTCAATTTGTCCTTTATCGTAAAGAATCAGTATGCACGAAATATCCCTATGAACTAGAACTGTTTAGAATTATCTGGGAATCCTCTGTGACCTTTACTCGGTCCTCGGTTATCAATCACAGTACATGTTCGAAAACTTAACAGTATATATCTGACTGCCTATTTTTTGAATTTGTCAGGACATGGGCGTTGCGCAACACACGGACAACTTAGTCGCTTGAGATTTGTTTGATGGGAAGTATTTCTTTAGTCCACTTGGTCAGTGAGCCGTGAATGTACACCATACAAACGTATATATATATATATATATATACCCCTTGCCATCCCAACTGAGGTGACCATATTAAAAACTGTTCCTCAAACGTTATTTTACTGGAAGTAATAAGAGGAAGTTAAAGTAATATTGGAAGTTAACTTGAAGAATCTCAAGAACCATACAGAATCTTCTAAAGCTGTATACCAAACCTATCAGATTCGTGAAGATGGAGCAACTGATGACTCTGGTTGAAACCTCAGAACTTAAAGTATAGAAACGACCTACGCATAAGAAGAACAACACTGGACAATGGCTTAACTGACATGTGTCTCTGAAATCAAGCACCATGGTCGGTCAACAGGATACGGCTTGGTACCTGGATTGAGCTGGTTGTTTACTAGTCTTGACCACAGAGTTTAAATCACTTGAGGATCGTGAACTTGAACGTAGGTGCTCTGATTTGGAATCGGGAGAGCTGTCACACAGCACTGTTTTACAGTAGTACATGCTGGGTATGTCGAGCCTCTTCAAATAAATCGTACAAGGCATGTTTCTTACTGGCTTTTGACGGAAACAAGCAAGTCGTTTGGGCTCCGCAGTAACGACATTGACTTGCTTGCCAGCTGAACTTGTCGTTATCCTTGCAACCCCCCAAATGAATTTTACAAGCACAAACAGTTTGTTAACCTAAATCAGTAATTTTTTGAGATCTGTTTTACTTTTTTTGCAATTTCTCCATCATTTTTTAAAGTATATTGTTGCTTTGACGTGTAGCATGTCATTTTTTGGCCAGACAGCCTTCCAGATATCTTCCTAGTTGATGAAAGCACCACTGTTCATTAGCCAGATTATATTGGCCCTTTCTAGGTATCTGTAAGAAATTGATAATATTATGAAAACTCGAGACACGGTTTTTGAAATTCACTCACCTGCTACATCTTCTGCTGTAACTCTTTGGAATTCCTTCTCAGTACCACTAACAAATCTTAAATTGAACGGCCACATAATTTTCAGGACTTGCGTGGACATTGCCCATTTTGTATCCACTCAGAATTGGTTGTTTTACGAGAGTCTCTACACATAGCTGGAGGCGACGAATCATGTTGTTAGTGTGGAAATGAACCTATTATTTTTGACAGACTTGCGGATTCTTAAAGATTATTGATTATAGTGCAAATTCATACTTTTAGGACCAAGTATTTTGATTGATGCATTGATCATAATGGATTATCTTCGTCGTGTATGAATTTGCGTTTTCGACCTATATGTCACACAAAACGCATTGAGTCCGTTTTGAATGTTGTTAAAACAGACTAATTCGACTGGTTGGGTGTATTCAGTTGGGTTCTAAGGGGAGTGTATCGATCCCTGATCTTTCTCATCTTGCCAGCCTACGGATTCCTGGTCTTTTCCCAGTGAACTGTTTTTACCTTAAGATTCAGGAAAGAAACAACTGAGCTGGTCAAAATTCATTTTACACAGAAAGCACTTTATTGTTTTATTAGATAGTAAGCACCATATATTAGATGGAAATTCCTTTTCAATAAAGCCTCTATGAAAAGAACAGTCATCCCTTGTCATTCCATATTATCCACCCTTTGAGTTATTAAACGTTCAGATAGTTGATTAAATTTCATGGATTATGCTTACAGACAGAAAAAACCTCTATGGTCTCCATCCTTCCGAAAACTCATTCATTTCTTATGAGGATTAAAACCACTAAACTTCGGTCTTAATTTCAATTTTCACTCTCGGTCTTTCCCTCTGTTGATAAATTCCGTCTCATCAAGCGAATGTCCCTATTCGATTGCTTAGTTGAACACATCCAAACTGAAAGCATGACCGAAAGCATTTATCATGCTCAGCTTTGAATAAATTTTCGCTGATGCTAGACGGCAGCGCGGCGCAAGGAAACCGACAGCAGGAAGTCTAAGCATCCCAAGTCCTAATTTCCTAATGGTAGTGGGTAGACAGTTAAATTAACTAAGTTGAGGTTAAGTTCAATTCGACTAGAGATCCGTGAAAAGAAGGGTTCGATATTTCGGAAGTCCTGTTTCGAGTTGTTTCACCCATCTCTTTTGAATAAGCTACCTTGCTTTAAAATATATATTTCTTCAATATGTTTTCCGGGCCCATTTTCGCAGTTTTGTCTTATAGGCAACAGGAAAGATCTCGCATGGCGCGAAGGGAGCAAAGCTAGAAATATTTACTTGCTTGCCCATATTAGTTTCGCTGTCCCGGTCATGATATAAATCTTTATTTTGTTCTTGCTAGTAACACACTAAAGAATGGAAATTATTCTTCCCATTGCATTTCACCTGTGGATGGAGTGTTTTCTCTGCCAAGCAGTTAAGAATATAGTTTGATTGGGTTGTACTTTCACGAATTCTGGGAAGTAACTGCAACATATAGACCATAGAAGGTAACTCATGTTTTTGTGTTGACCAGCATCGAATAGGTATTAGGAACAAATGTGTCAGCGAGCACTAGACCAGCTGGAAGGTCATAAGTTACTCGAGTTATTCGTCTGCAAATTTGCTCATTTAGCAATGCCAAGCGAGTATGGTTCGATGCTGTCTTCAGGCAAAAATCGTCAGTGGACTGCACGATTTTCCCTCGTTTAAGATGTTTTATTTCTCCTGAGAGACTAAAACGTACCGCATGCTCTCTGCGCTAGAGCAATAAATGTTTATTTGTATCTGACTACTTCTCAACTGCTTCTCGAAGATGCAGTGAAATTTGCCACTTATGTTGGAACGAATACCCCAGCTGGTCAACGTATTTGGATATCATGATTCAAAAGCGCTGTTACATTGTGCACTGCATATTGGTTACAGTCATCCGGCTCGTTGAGAACGGGCGTCTTTTTCTCTAAATTACAAGTGAACATGAGCCATCAAACAAGAAAGGTTATCGTGAAGAATTATCGAAAACTGCTATCCATGTTGACAAGGTCGAAAATAATGGATTGTTATGCATTCCACTGACCTATGTTTCCACAGAATGAGCCATCCCAATATCACCATTTTCAACGTCATTATCATCATCATCACCATCATCATCATCACAGGCATCATCGTCATCATCATCTTCATCACCACCCAGTACGTCCATCACAACTGCCACAGTCTCATCCGTAACGTTTGGCTTCATGAACAAACTAGTTCGTTACTGTAATTCTCGTTAGCTGTCATGATTCCTCCAACCATGCCATTTAATTTGCACCTGCCCCGATCTTTACAGTATATGCAAGAGTTCCCAAAAAAACAGCGGATGGACCCAAGGGTTACAACATATTTTTGCATGTTCAGCGAAGCACCGTAAAGTGGTGCTTGAAGTTTGTTTACATTTCACAATTATTTCCTGTCACGTCAGACAAATATAGTCGTAGTGAGGAAATTTGTACTCACAAGACGACTCGTTTGCAATCGAACCAGAAATGTCAGACTGTGAGCTCAGATTTCAAACGTCACTTTCCAGGTCACAGGCGGTCAGCATGACCCAGTAAGTGATCAGACGTCTGACCAGCATCAATAGCCATTTCTTGAGGTAGTCCAGGTCAAAGTCTAAATAAAATAAATATTTGCTACAACCTTTCAGAACAATTGTTGGTTAGAAAATTCTTTCGCCTCCAGTTCAGGACGGTCGTATGGTCTTTGGTTCNTGTAGAACAGTTGGCGTTATGCATTTCGGATACAGCGCATCGGGCACTCTCGGAAGATGACATCCGTACTTCAAAGTATACTTTGGAACTCACACACCGTTTGGATACAGTTGCCATTTTCGTCACTTTGAACAAAAAGCCGCTATACGCTGTTAATCCAGTAGCAGACCTGTGCTTCTTGAAATTAAATACACGGAACCCTTGGTGGTGCGAGTCATATGAACTATGGTTTCAAGCAACTTACGAGAATTACTTCCGGATTATTACTTGAGTAACTTCAATAACGCAGTGTGTAAGCACCGTCAACCAAGAGTTTATTCTAAATTTTGGTTCGGCTGATTATTTCTGACTGGTTCAGAGGATACTTCGTTCAGTGTTAATAAGTTCAGTGTACCAAAAACTCTCATGGACAAACGCATCACTTGGTACTTTTTAGTTGCCTATCAGGTTAACATCATTGTTATAAATGTTTCAAGGTTGAAAAAACAGTTTAATCTGACCTGGGGGTGAGAGGCGCTTATCAAGTAGGTTTCCACAGTACACCGAAATCAAGAGAATTATAGAAAGGGCATCAGTAGAGTTTGAGTGACGAAATTATCACAAACAAGCCAACCAAGGACTGTAGAAGAAAACGTGTTTGGTTGAGGCTCATCCTGTGAGATGTCTCTACAATAAGTAAAGCAGCTGTACTGCACTGGACTGGACTGACGTTGTTGTTATGGTGGCTCCAGAAATAATATGGCAACACCGGAGTCAAACGAGCTGGACTTAACCATGGCGGAAATTTTCAACTGGCCTGCTTTCCGTAGATCGTGAGTACTGCTCTGCTAAATCACATTTTTCGTGCAGTTTGTAAAACGGTCAAAAGTACGCGCAATCTGGATATTCAGTGTGATACATCAGTAGCCCCTTATACACAAAACACGTCGTGAACAACGGACAATTCCGAAGAAGTTAACAGTAATTTAGCCTCCAAGGTATCTGGTTTCGAGGTTTCATGTAAAAACTATCGAAGAATTGTAATGACAGTCACTGGAGGTCTTTTACCGTCATTGCATGACGCATACATGCAGCGTTCTTCAGTAGGTTATCGCTGACCATATCTACTACCGACTAAATGATAACCCATAGGTGGAATGTGGCACAAAACACAACAGATCAGTGAAAAGATGTTCGGAACATGATAAATAGCATCATTAACCAAGCGAGCTCCACCAAACTGGACAAACCTTAATAGATTACGTGAAGAAAATCAACAAATTTGCAACCTTGTTAAGCACAGTTTTCTCTGAAACCCACATAACTCGTACGCAAAACTAATGATCACCAATTGCTGTTGGTAAAAAATCGATCCTGATGCGATTGGGTTAAGCATTGATAATTTTCTTGCGAAGCACTGTAAAGTGGTGCTTGACGTTTGCTTACATTTCACAATTATTTCCTGCCACGTCAGACAAATATAGTCGTAGTGAGGAAATTTGTACTCACAAGACGACTCGTTTGCAATCGAACCAGAAATGTCAGACTGTGAGCTCAGATTTCAAACGTCACTTTCCAGGTCACAGGCGGTCAGCATGACCCAGTAAGTGGTCAGACGTCTGACCAGCATCAATAGCCATTTCTTGAGGTAGTCCAGGTCAAAGTCTAAATAAAATAAATATTTGCTACAACCTTTCAGAACAATTGTTGGTTAGAAAATTCTTTCGCCTCCAGTTCAGGACGGTCGTATGGTCTTTGGTTCCAACTTCTTTATATTCAAGCCTGTTTCATGCTCAAAATCAATTTAAAACCGAAACTGACCATGTCTCGCCACAAGCTTTGTCTGGCCCATGAACAGTATCACAGTTTCCCGGACCTAGATAACTCACTAATTTGTGGATGCTCTGCCATTTGTGTTGAGTACTACCGGTCACCGTGTACCAATATTTGCGTTCTCCCCAATCGGTTTTCTTCTTGGCAACATTGAGTCCATGCTTGCGTTTACGTAAATAAAGACACAAAGAATTTCATCAAAACTTTGTGAAACTCCCAATCACAGGTCATCCACGTAACTGGTGCTAAATTTTGGGAAAAGGTTTTGGGTGCATTACCTTGCAAATACGCTTTTTTCCACAGAAGTAAAAATACGAAAATTGCAGTTGTGCTTCCAACCAAATAGGGATGCAACTCGTTTTCCATTTTTTTCACTGAATTGGGATCGTGAGATGCACGAACGCAATGGATAGACTCTGGGGTCACCTACCAAACTTTGGCTTTCTCCACTAGAAAAGGATATCAAGTAACTCCCAAATGAGCCTTGCACTATCTGTAAGATAAACACTTCGGTTAAGCCGCTACACGAAAACACATTTCCTACACGTTAACTATTCTTCCCCAACTTTTTCTGGAAACATCTCAGTTTGCATAGTTAGATACCTCTACGGGAAGCATCGCGTAAATTATGGCATATTTCTCACTTCGAAAGATTTAATGATAGCAACAATTTTGACAATAGGACACCTCAATCATATGAAGTTCTCCTATTCACCTTTATCAAGCAGTGAATGTCTCATAATTTATCGGTGTGCACTCA
>SJOL01006466.1:674927-735808 GCA_004794785.1 Opisthorchis felineus
CATCATCATCTTCATCACCACCCAGTACGTCCATCACAACTGCCACAGTCTCATCCGTAACGTTTGGCTTCATGAACAAACTAGTTCGTTACTGTAATTCTCGTTAGCTGTCATGATTCCTCCAACCATGCCATTTAATTTGCACCTGCCCCGATCTTTACAGTATATGCAAGAGTTCCCAAAAAAACAGCGGATGGACCCAAGGGTTACAACATATTTTTGCATGTTCAGCGAAGCACCGTAAAGTGGTGCTTGAAGTTTGTTTACATTTCACAATTATTTCCTGTCACGTCAGACAAATATAGTCGTAGTGAGGAAATTTGTACTCACAAGACGACTCGTTTGCAATCGAACCAGAAATGTCAGACTGTGAGCTCAGATTTCAAACGTCACTTTCCAGGTCACAGGCGGTCAGCATGACCCAGTAAGTGATCAGACGTCTGACCAGCATCAATAGCCATTTCTTGAGGTAGTCCAGGTCAAAGTCTAAATAAAATAAATATTTGCTACAACCTTTCAGAACAATTGTTGGTTAGAAAATTCTTTCGCCTCCAGTTCAGGACGGTCGTATGGTCTTTGGTTCCAACTTCTTTATATTCAAGCCTGTTTCATGCTCAAAATCAATTTAAAACCGAAACTGACCATGTCTCGCCACAAGCTTTGTCTGGCCCGTGAACATTATCACAGTTTCCCAGACCTATATAACTCACTAACTTTGTGGATGCTCCGCCATTTGCGTTGAGTACTACCGGTCACCGTGTACCAATATTTGCGTTCTCCCCAATCGGTTTTCTTCTTGGCAACATTGAGTCCATGCTTGCGTTTACGTAAATAAAGACACAAAGAATTTCATCAAAACTTTGTGAAACTCCCAATCACAGGTCATCCACGTAACTGGTGCTAAATTTTGGGAAAAGGTTTTGGGTGCATTACCTTGCAAATACGCTTTTTTCCACAGAAGTAAAAATACGAAAATTGCAGTTGTGCTTCCAACCAAATAGGGATGCAACTCGTTTTCCATTTTTTTCACTGAATTGGGATCGTAAGATGCACGAACGCAATGGATAGACTCTGGGGTCACCTACCAAACTTTGGCTTTCTCCACTAGAAAAGGATATCAAGTAACTCCCAAATGAGCCTTGCACTATCTGTAAGATAAACACTTCGGTTAAGCCGCTACACGAAAACACATTTCCTACACGTTAACTATTCTTCCCCAACTTTTTCTGGAAACATCTCAGTTTGCATAGTTAGATACCTCTACGGGAAGCATCGCGTAAATTATGGCATATTTCTCACTTCGAAAGATTTAATGATAGCAACAATTTTGACAATAGGACACCTCAATCATATGAAGTTCTCCTATTCACCTTTATCAAGCAGTGAATGTCTCATAATTTATCGGTGTGCACTCAGGTTGATTTTCTTTATTTATACTAGCTGAGGAGCCACGCGGTAATCAGTCTCACATGACTTGCCTCGTTATTTCAAGGGAATCATATTCACTTCGTTTTTTAAACAACATGACCAAGCAGAATAGATCGATAGCAGGTTTTACTCGTTTTTAAGTGCCTCATTTTCCAACTCCTATGTTTGATTTCGCAGATGTAAGAGAAACATTACTTACCCTGTTATGGCCAGGTTTTGATTGGGTTAAACCGGCCTCACAAGAATCATTAACGACCTGTGGCAAGATGTTCGCATGTGACGATTCAGACTTGTTTCTAACATAGACTGATTTACCAAAAAACAACGAGGTTCACTTGCACTCCTCCGTAACAACACCGACCCAAATATGAGCTCACGTTAGTCTTATACATAGTTTGTGACGTTCCAGAACACTATAAACCTTCGGTGCATAGAGTTATTATCTTGACGTCATTCCGGGCGTATACATATACTTATATAGAAGTCATGTGGGCTCCAACTAAAAGGGCTTAATCACACTGTTGATCAGTCACTCGTGGTCAGACGGATACATGTTCAAACTGCCAACTGGCAGCTCAGGAGTTCGAAATTCTGTACGTTTCGCGAGATGTGTGCTGCCGGTAAGTCTCAATAAAGATGAGACGGCTGGCAGAACTAAAGCAATGTCTTAAATCCTGTCAAACAGTCATGTAAAACTGAATGTAAAAAGCGGTAGAAGCGCAATAAACGAAATCTGTTGATTACGCGTATTAGTCACCTGGGGGAGGGAAAGTGTCTTTCTCCAACGTATAGTGAAGATCCTGTACTAACTACTTCCGTATGCACAAAGCCACCTTGTTCATATGACATCTATGAGAGTCTCACAAAAGACAACACCAAATCTTCATTCCCGCTCTCATACCAAAGACTCGGCTCTCGTACTTTACATCCATGACCAATACAATCTGCTTTTTATTGTCATGGCTTGATAAACGGTCACATTTTTTGGCTATTTACTGTAAAGCAACGCGGGCCAAAACGGTCTACCCCAAAACACTCCTACTGTGCTTTTCGTTGATACAGCTAGTGGTCGTTCATGATTATGAATTTCAAGCAAGGTCCTTTTTTCATATGTATTCTTGGTTCACTTTTTGTCACTTGTTCTAAACTTGGTCCCGATGAGACGGAATAGATCAAAACAGCATGCTGAGTATATGGGACTGGAAACAGTTGACTATATCGATCGTGACCGACACAAAGCATACGACTATCTACGACAGCTAATCCCACGAAAAATGCTGTTAAAAATGAACAACTCAAAATTATGCGTATCAAATTCGAAATCATATTAGACGAGTTATTTTCATTGCCACTTTTAAGAAAGAGAACATTTCTGTCCTCTTAAATTGCTTTGTACTGATGAGTTCTGTGCAAAAGTTCAAACCAGCGATGTTTCGATTGCAGCACTCTATCGATGTTTAGCTGGGTTTGTAAGTCACAAGATGGCTTGCGCATGGCGTTGGCAGTCTTGAGTGGTTGAACCACCACGTGAATTATTGCGCAGAACAGGTTGGTAAATGTGAGGTAGATACCCCGTAGCATATCTCAGTTGATGAACTTTTCATTTGGTTGAACTTCAATCCGTGACTTTGTCTTTTTTCGGATTGGATACACTTGAGTTTTCATTCAAAGCAAATCAGACGATGCGATTGTTCGCCATTCACTCTTAACGTTTGCGATTAGTGCAATAACATGCGTCATTCTTCTCGGGCGTTCTTCTAAATCCGCTTGAAACAGTTTTCCTTTACCTGCGTCTACCTTTTTTCCACCATGGACAAATTAACTTACAGATTTTCAAGGATGTCTGATCAATCAAGTTGCTAGCACGATTATTTTTTGAGAGAAATTAAGTAGGAATTGAGGTTGTTTGCTTCTCAGAAACCAGGTACAAAACGTCCAGGCTAGACTATACAGATCAAATTTACTGGCAAACGCATGCAGTGAATAGAAGACAAAAATAGAGCATCGCCGTTTCTATATAACTAATAAGATCTTATTCATCAAAATAGCTGATGTACTGATACTAAGCTGTGGCACCTAGCGAGCTGTTTTCAAACTTTGCTACTTTGTTTGTCTTCATATGATTTGATGATTTCCGGTTGTGCATTCGACCGAAGCCGTAGGCGTAGAGGCCTTTTTCACGTTCGCCCTTTTCGACGTCACAGTTGTTACACGCGACCAAACAGATTCACTAAAATCGGCAGTTTTTGATATGATCTAAACAAATAGAGTAATTATGAGAAACTTCGGCGTTCAGTTCACCTATTTTTTTCCAAATTCTCTCCTCCGCTTCATTTGCTGGGCTCATGAGTTCATTTCTAATAAATACAATAAACTGGCGCTGGAGACCCTCCAGCTTTACTGGCTTGCTTACTTTCGGGGTTTAATTAATTTAAATGAATACCAATGTGATAGGCCTGCACTCGCGCCCGAGTGGTTTTCAATCAAACGTACGCCCCTACGTTATTCGCTACACCTATTTTTCTGGCTTCTTTAAATTTAGCAAACGGGTTTTTCTAGTCCGCGCTAGCCACAACGAGGCTTATCAGTTGTGGAAAACTGACGTTTGGAAAGGCTAGCCAACAAAAACCAAGCACGTGACTTCCTCATAAATAGACAAACCTTCATGAGTGTTCTGATGATGATCAAAAGGTATGCTCTCATACATACTGCCCAATTGGTAACTATCAATCAACCGAACGTGCTGCAGCCCAAGAACTGCGTTGTGGAACGGTTCCAGCAAAAGAGATGCCGGTAAACGATTCAAAAAGCTTCCGCAGAAGGCAACAACTGACCTTTTCTAGTTAAGGGGACAATTCGACGAATCACGTTTCAGTTGCCTGAACGGAAAATCTATCAATCTGACAGACTGGTCCGTCCACGCCTGTGTCGCATCTGTCGGTATGTGCGGTGCGTCCATAAATAACACAGAAGCTGTAGATAATTTACCAACTTACAGAAGCAAAAATCTAAAATGGATTCCAGTGCTACATTGCACCGATCAAAATATTTTGCCCATCAGTGATCCTTAATCAAACTTTCTTCCCCACTTTGACAGCCGAGGGGAATTCCACCACTGAATCTGTTTGCTTTGTCAACCTCCTGCAGTTTGTAAATTGGGTCACGAAAATTTGAAAGCCATGCATGAATGCCGTCCAGACTTAGTCTGCTGTCAACTAGACGAATGAAGTCAGCTTACACGAAACAATGCATGTGGGTGGATGTAACTGGTAGTTAGTTCATGTACTGATTGATTTGGCAATGAATGTCACACTTCTTCGACTGAAAGAATAATCAGCAGCTTGATGATTTTACTTCCTGTCACTTGTACACGACTAAAGCTATTCTGTCTCATACGACATAGATGCAGATACTGTTGAACTGACATTCTTCCAGACGTGTTTTGGTAAGTTTTCCGGACTGAACAAGAATGTCTGAAAGCAGTTTCAGAATGGACTGTGGAAAATCACCACGCTACTTTCCTAGAGTGGGAAATTTGGTGGGCCTACACTTTTACCGTATAGTGGTTCTGTTGATTGTACGCCCATCACAATCCGACGGGTCTATAAAGCTGTTGCTTGAAATTGATGACCTTTATGTAGCCACCCTGTTTGCCGTTCCTTTTGGCACTGTTCTGATGTTGGATGTACGTTGTGAAGACCATCAAGCTTTTGTACGGTCATCAGGAAAGATTATGATTGCCGACCAACTAACCTGAGGTTTTACTCGAGTCATGTTCCTTTGGAATTAAAAACTGACTGGGTTGCATCTCATTTCGGTCTCACATATCCGACGGATGTTGAGAAAAACCACACTAACAAGTTAGATATTTTCTATCCCTATTCTTTCTGAGGGCGTCTTTTAAAATCAGTATTTTGTTATTCATATGTAATTTTGTGAGGGTGAAAATTCATGAAATTCTACGTTAGCTTACCAGCATTTTCTTAGAGAGAATTCCTACGAAACCGAGACCACAAGTTTTCTAAGTCAGGCGCTCAAAATCTTTCGGTCCAGTTGAGCATTCCGACAACCAAAGGCACATTTGCTGGCAGGATATTTAACACAAAAACGCATAACCCCATTTAAAACTGTTTTTACTCTCTCCGGCGGCCGGTTTATCGAGAACGTTCCATCGTCCGGTCACATCTCAAACAAAACTCAACAAAAGATGTTTTGAGCCAAATGAGACCGGGAATAATAAACAGACGTTCCTAAGAGAAGAGGTTTTTAGGGTTTTTGTAGCCAAATAGCTATACGGATGGAACGTAATGGAAGGGCCACTTGTTGTGGTAAAAGTAACGAAAATGTTTTCTTCTTGGTATTCGTGTATAGTTTTGACTAGCTTACGTCCGGTAGACAGTGTGATAAGCGCTATCTAGACAAACATGCCTTCCCCACATCCTCTCTCCTGCAACTGATGACTTCCAAATTTTCAACACATTTTGTGGTGCGTATCAGAAGCACGCAAAAGTTTATTGTGTTTACTGAAAATGGTGTCAAACTCTATCAGGTACACTGTAAACTAAGCGGTTCCTAACCAGCGCATTTGATATAAGTTTTAATGGTATTTCGCATGATTTCCTATTCCAAGTTGCAACATTTCAAGTCAGGCCAAGTTAAGGGTTGATTACTAGCGTAATCAAGTGTGCATATATCAAATACTCGTGTTTAAAACCTGTAAAACTTTGATATACATAGTGAGGTCAGAAGCAAGAACTAGTAACTGGGCGTGATTTATCACCGACGTATGTTCATTTGAGGATAAGCCGGATTCTTGGATGTTCGTTCAGATTCTAAGCTGTTCACCTCGACGACAGCGTCATTCTTGACACGGTTTAGGATTAATTACAACTCTGATGATGTCTGCTTATGTGCGTGCCCAACATAATCGGAGTCTAGTTCGTTGCACTAACTGCTCAAGTCGAGCGACGGCAAACCGCCGCCGACGGACCACTTTTTCTAGACACACGGCCTTGATGACATAAGGTGAGAGTGTTCCCCAAACACTAAAATGCCATCAACAAGATATCTAGCCATCAAAGAAAGAACAGAGGTGCAACGTATTTCAGTAGAAGCACGAAACTATGTGAGTTGGCACCTTCCACCAGAAGGAGAAACACCTTCGTGCTAAACGGGTGGAAGTGGCTACTGAGTCTATGATGGTAGAAATGTAATTTTACTTCCTGACAATGGTTGAAATAGCGGTTAATTTCAAAATCTTCTTTAATAGCCTGGAAATAAAACGGTAGCCTCTTGTACAGTCTAGGAAAGATACAGGGGAAATTGCTTCAATCGTAAAAGCATGTGTTTGCTTTTTGAGCCCCGTAATCCTGCTCGGAGGCACACGTAACGTCGCATTCCAAGTGCGTCAAAGGTAACTTATCATATTGTCCAGACAAAACACGCCACTCATAAAATAGCTGAAAACTCTTCGACAGCAGACAAACGTTTTCGTCCCTCTTGGGTCTCATCAGACGGGCGCATTCCTTGATTTTACGTCAACTTTATGTTCTAGTAGTTTCAGCCAAGTTTCCTATCTGAACCAAATCTCGGTTACTTATCATACTTTGATGAGGACTGCTTCAACTTAACGGGACAAGCTGAGGCTTCCAAAAAGGTTCACTGTCAAAGACCTCGTGGTGCTGACTTTTGAAAAGGAAGCTTTTCTGAGATTAAGAGGAAGCTAAGAAGTTGCATAGCGTGTACTTGTAGCATCTATTTGGAAAAATTGAGAAAGATACGTTTTTACGTTTAAAGAAGTTGGAGAATAGGCAAGTCTACAGACTCTTCTGCAAGTTATGAAATGCGACCGATAGGATGGGTTGCAATGTTATATGTATAGTTGTCACATTAGAATCGGAAATAGATATGGAGCTAATATAGAAGAGAAGAAGACTAGAGATGATGTAGAAGACTCTCAGACCGCACAAGTACCAGAGGGAAATATGGGAGAATACGCGTCGTAACTTGTGTCCCATTGGTTAAAAGCAGTTTTCGTTCAATTTGAAATGATTGTAGACGTTTTCATTGATGGCAAACAGATGCAGCAACACATATCACTGTATACTGTCAAACGGGTTTGCCTGAGCCAGAAACGAAACCAGGGGGAGAAGGATCTTGGTCGGTAAACCGGAGAGCGCGATTGCGGATAGCAGAGCTGGCGTGAATACTGAGCAAGGAGAGGTTGTTTTCCCCAGGGATTCTACTCTGTCGAATAGGCTAGCGGCCCAAAGAGCAGTTGTTTACTTTCTTTAACGTCAGTGTTCTCCTTGGCAATGGTCCTAGCAAAGTAACACCGAGGAAATACAGTTTTTACCGATTTAGTGACGAAATCAACGTTTGAGTGGGGAAAAATTGGTGTCGCAAAGTTTTGCACGCAAAGTTGTTTAAGAGCACGCGAAAATGTCCGACCCTATTCGCAACAGAGAGAGGAAAGAATCAGATTTTTAGTTTGAAAGTTGTTAACAACTTCAACTCAGTTTTAATTAAATTGACTCTGAGTGGGTGCAAACAGTCGTAACACGGATGGGAAGGTCAGTCGTTCCAGCAGGTTTTTGAACTTTTTAAGAAACTATCCTATCAGAAGAAGTACGGAACTGATTTATGAAACTGATTATGGAATTGATTTGCAAATGAGTGTATTTCTTGAAAACAGTCCAATTTGGGTTCAAGTAGAACATAAGGTTGACGAAAACTCGGGGACTGCGCCTGCCTGATGAGCCCCAAAATGGGCGAAACCGGTCGTGGGCTGTCGAAGAATTTTCACCAACCTTATGAGTAGTACATTGCGCAAAATTACATGCATCGCGATATCTCGAATATCGTAGCAACTGGAACATGAGGCGGCCTGGTGCAACACATTCAGTCGCATCGAAACATCACAAACGAGAGATTCAGCTAGGTTCCAGGTGAGTCTCTCGCAAAACCAAATTGGTTTGCAAATGAGTGTGTTCCTTGAATTATGGAACTAGTTAGGCTTGTTTATTTGTGTGTGGACAAAATATGAATTCATGAAAAATAGGCGTCCTTTTCTGGCTAATTCATTTAACCAAAAAACAGTCACAATTGTGTGCGTATAACCATGTCAAATGAAGGATCACTAACCGCGTTGCGTAGTACTGTACACTGTGTGGAAAACAGCGCTCTGCTCCGCTTTCCTCTGGTTATACTCAGGCTAGAGATACCAAGTCCTCCATATCCTTTGCCAGCGTGGATGCAATTGATTGTAGTGTCCTTCCGTAGACGTAGCCAGTCACAAATAGACTGTCTGATATGATCACCCGATCCACTTCTGCCAAGAAGACTACATGGGCGAGTGCTTCAAGCAGGGACAATCTTGTTCTCAATTAAAATGAAAGAGGGCCCCATCTAGTCTTCATCTCATGCTTTTGACCTTTGGACCTGCATTCCCCTATCTAATTTGAAATTTCAGACTTTGGAATGTCTCTTCCTTGATATATTACTGTTCCTGTTTTGGTGCTCGGCACGCATGTAACTGGAACATCAAGCCCTGCGAGGTAAAAAGCCATAAAGCACAACGGAAGTGCTTCTAACCGGTAAAAGCTAAGCAAAGCTAGCACGATGTCTGGAAAACTGGATAGTTTTTTTCCTAAAGTGGTAAGAGTTTTATCAGTTTTCCTACAGTGGACAAGTGATGTTGACGACAAAGATGGTGGGAAAAAGAAGGATGCAAATGATGCATCTGAAACTATTTCGTTTCCAAGTTCGTCGGCAACTTAATTTGTAACTAGGTCATCGACTCTCCCCTTTTTGCCTCTTTAACTTCAGCTCACTTCCCTTTGTACGACCTCCGCAAACAAAACTATCCACAACCAGAAACGAAAAGCTTTCCTCCCGCTCAACAGGATGGTGCCTTACACCAAGTCAGTCCAAGCCACCTAAGGAACAGAATCCACCCGATGTGTGATCCACACAGACAAAATCGTTCCAATGATGAAGACGAGATAGAAGACCAGCAATCGCCTCGATGCCGTTCGTCGTCATCTAAATGGTGTTCTACGTGCAAAAAATGGTGTCGAACTTGTCCTCGACGTATTCGCCTACCCCAGTGGCTTACTCGAGGCTTGATGTTTCTCTACCGACATCTGAGTGCAATGACCACATATGCACTTTTCGTGCTCGCCGTATACTCCACCATCTTATCCATTATGCCAAACGTGGCGTTGCCCCCGATATGTCGCCGAGTTGCTGTGCCCGAGGACAACCACAAGCAGATAATAAACGGCAGCACAGTTACCACCTCCACGACTGTCGTAACTGAGAGCACAGATCTGACTGAAAGCTCAGGATACTCACTTGAGCCTAATTACGTGGAAGCACTGGAATGTCGTCGAGGTGCAGCGTTGTCTGTGATCATCTATTATGCTTTTGGTTTTGTGTGTGGAGAACTAATGGAACTGTTGCATTTGCCTGGACTGCTGGGTGAGTTGTTTCATTTGCCCATTGAATCATCCTCTTGAAACCGTATTGTGATTATGCTTCATAAGATACTTGGGGGGACACCGCCGGCCGGAACAAGGATGTTCAAGACAGCGTATTGTTTTTTTTTAAAAACGGTAGTGCTACTGTGAAAATACTAAAATGGATATTTTGATAGTCTGATGCTTGTCCTATGACAGTAGGTTTTCAGGTCTATGCTCTCCAAACACACACTCAGATGGACCAGAGAAATACGTAAAGAAACCGTTTATCAGTGCAAGCTAGGAACAGGATCACACAGCGCTCGACAGAATAGCACAAAGATCGCTAAACTCCACGGTTTCCGGCTTTTTCAGTTGCCCTGGTAAAGGTGTGGCTGTGCTGTGTGGCTGTGTGCTGTAAAGGTGTGTCAATAATTTTGGCAGATAGTTTGCGGAGTTCTAAACTGAAAACTGCTCATTTTGGTGGATCGTAAAGAAAGCCGCTGCACGGATCAGTCTCATGACCTTCCGTAGCAAGCAGCCTAATACCTGTGAAGACCAAGCTGTTGCCTAACATCTGAGCTTAAGCCGATGCAGTCAAAAGGTCAGAAGTAGATCTAAGTGAGACTGAAGTGATGACTACATGATTTGCCCACAACTGCCTATGAGGATATTAATTAGAAAAGCCTAGTTCTAACTTGGTTTGAAGCTAAAATATGTGAAACGGATCCTCATGCTTTATTTACGACTTCACTCATGTCAAAAATGCATGCGACCACATCAGTTTTAATAACCGCATCGTGGCTATAGCTGTCACAGCTTCGTTCGCCGATGATTTGGGAAGGTAGGGGATGTAGCTGCGGATTGTCTGTAGCTGATGCGTCAACACAGGTGTGTCATTGAGGAGATCCGGTGGGGAAGTTATTCATTGAAGACAGCAGCTTGGATGCATGCGAGCCATTGAGATGGCAACTGAACGATGTCTAACAATATCCCTAACCACTGATGTGTCTAGAAAGGCATATTTCCAGTCTTCTGAATGATGAACAAGTATGGGAAGATGCTCCCGTAGAGAAAACCGTGAAACGCATTTGAGACAGACTCAAGACCGTGGACCTTGGACGCTAGCATGTTGAGAACGACGAATTCCTTGTTACAGTCAAAAAAGGCACGTGCACCTTGTGGAGTATTCTGAGAAGTTTTCGTCAATCAGATATATAGCAGTTCAAGTAGGCAATTAAGCTCTGAACCATGTCTATCTAGTACTTCCAGGATATCTCATTTTCCGCCATAAATTTGGCGGTCAAACACAAAATAAAATGGCTTACAATGATTCATTAAAGTTACAGCGGGTTATAATTCTTGGATAGAGCGGTGAAAAGGGCTGATTAGTTAAGGTGACATTCTTAGTACCCAGAAAGCCAGTGACGGCGCGGTGGGGCTTTCTGACGCCGAACAACAACACCAACCATTCAAGGGACCCAAATGGGATTCAAATGGTTACCGAAGTGGCTAAATTTTCTGGCAAAAGGGCACTTGCTAAGTGGCCAGATTAGAGGCTAGTGCACAACATGAAGGTGCGTGAATGCTGTGAAAGGTGAACGGTGTTCCGACATGCGAAAAACGTGGTCCAGCTAACGTATTATCTAGAAAGTCTGTCGTAGGAGTTGTTTCATCCGGAACACGTCCGATATAATGCATCAGAAATGATCAGTTGTTCCCACCAGACACAGTAAATGCTTCGGGAATGCCAGCAGTCTGTCTGTATGCAGTACTGTTGATCCTACCAACATCAGGCAGAATAGCTGGTGTCGGGGAGAGATAGCTCTGTCTGTCTAAAAATGCAACAGAACAGTTAAGTCCCGCTCGATTTATGAAGACTTTATCCAACGGTCCTATATTGGGCACCATCATTACCAAGATTCCTCATAAAATTACTCTCAGCTAACGTCATTGTCTCAAAAAAACGAACGGAAAAGTTACATAGCTCAAATGCCATTTTAAAACTACTTTATTTTCTAACGGGTTACCTGGTGTGAATGGAATTTTGCACTTCAAGGTTGAAATTAGACTGATGCTTGTTGGGTCGATTTCGTTTTAACAACCGCGTAGTGTAATAAAACCCTCCGAAAAGTGATTAGGACTGGTAGAAGGAAGCAGCTGTTTTCGAAGTTCATGACGTGACAAACATAGTTCACCCAACAGTTAAACCACACAAAGTCACATCCGAAAAAACCACATGATTGATTTGAAAATTCGTATTTTCGGTGTAAACGGTACGTTCTCGTTGAACCTCAATGCACTACGACGTGCCTGGTTGTCATGAGGGTGCTTTTTGAGCAATTTGCCAAATTTTTTGTACTCCAAGTGATTTATGGAAAAATTTATCATCTTTTACAAAAACGAAAAACCACCTGTAGTGTGTGTGTGTTCAACCCGCACGCCTGCTTGTTTACCGCGTTGTGAAGGTTGGTTTTCAGCAATCTCGCAAGCGTTTATTACTTTTGTGCAACGGCGCAGCTGTTAGTCTGTGATAATATTGAGTGTTCGGCAAAACTGGTTTCATCTTGAGGAAGCCGCATAGTGACACCATCGCCATCACTGAGTCCGCTGTCTGCAACAAGAACACAGTCGCCGAAATCACTGTAAAAGGGCTTTTCGTGTATTGGTAGATCCACATTTGCAAAAAAAACAAAAATATGGACGCTTTATAAATAGAATCTTGTGCTTATTCATCATCGGGCAACTGATATTTGCCATCTTCTAAAATAACCGAAAACAGAATCTCTGTGTGTAGGTTTTGAGACTTGGAAATACAGCTATTCTCAAACGACGGTTATTCGATCGCCAAATGGAATATTCCCGGACTGCCTGTTCTGGCGCCACTTTGTTATATAAAGGTTTACCTAAGCAGGAACTGACGAACAGTTATGATTTCTGGATTTTCCTGAGATCAATGCATTTTCCTCATTGTCCTTGATATGTTGAACACGCAGTTTTTGCTAAAGCAGCACAAGTCAGCTGATTTCAAAGAAAGTCACGTGTTGGCTTCGCAAACACACAAATTTTGGGAAATTTGTGTCCCTTAGGTTTCAGTAAAACACTCCAAAGTCACGCTAGCGTTGACCGTTTAGTTTGCTTAACTCGCTCGGCATTTCCAGAAATTGTCTTCTTGTAACGACGTCGTTTCCAACAGGGTCCAGTTTTTGTTTGCGGACTACTACCCAAAGATTTTTCGTCAAAAATGTATGCCAGCGAACTATGACCGCTCTGTGGTCCGGAGCAGAGCCGATTTTTTCGACCACTACGCGAGTACTATGTCTCGCTTAGCCTTCATTGCCAAAACTTATATACACAGGTAGGTAGCGATTGTAAATTTGACTTGCTGCAGTGTGCAACAGTATGTCGCCTTCCCAAACTGACTTTCCAGCGTAAAATATGGTTTTGTCGGATGATACGTCAGAGATACTAAGCTTTAGAACAACGATAAATTCACTCATATTGTAATTGGATCATTTGAGAGGTGGAACCACCAAAGATAAACCAGCTAACCAGTCGGCTTGGATCTCCATCTCTCAAGTAAGTGATTACATTCTCTACCTCAGGGTGTTTGAATGAGCTGGCTTTATATCCGCGTGTGGACTGAGCGAACTGCGCGACAGGTTAGAATCATTCAGCAGTTTCAACCGTGATACGGTATCCGTTGCCTTGTGAAGCACAGAAGAGGCCTACTGAACCAAGGATAGATGGAGTCTTTATACAACATGTATACAAAATTTTACACCAGTCGATTAAGCTTGGTACCATTAGGTCACTATCGGTAGTGGCTCATAAATAGTATTCAGTTGAGGCCCCAAACCATTTCCAGTATCATTCCAGGGCTGCAATTATGAGCAACAAGAGGTGGTTTTACTATTTAGTAAACAGACTGCTGGACGAGAAGGTGAACATCCCTCACAGCACTTAGGATTAAGGAGGCAGGTGGTTCCACAAATACACAGATTACAATAAATTAATAAAAGATAAGTACAAAGTATGGACTAAATATCTTGAAATGATGATGGACAGATAATTACAGAACCCAAGGTCCAGTGGCTAAGTTCACTAATGAAAACATGGAGGGGTTTCTAAGTAACTTAGAACCAAGCGTTGAAGGTGAAAGGCAAGTTTTTTAGTGACGAAAAATAGATCTATTTATCTAATATGGCAGAAAATGAGAGCTAAGCAAGCATACAGCACATTATTTTGGTGCTTTGCGCACTGAAGTGAGAGAGTACATTTAGGTTGAACCACTAGAACGCATGAGGTGACCACCGCTAAAACAATCGGTTGACTTGGTTGTGAGACAGTGATCCTTGGTATACAGGATCTTTATGCAGGGGTACATGTTACCTAGCCTGACAGGGTCACAGAAGATCTTCAGTGAACAGGTCACAACATATGAATAACCGGATATCTGTTCAGGTTCCCGCATTGACGCAGAGCCTGCTGTAATCTGCATATCAATGGTTGTTTCTTCTTATGGTAGATCTCAGTGAGAGGGTGAGCCATGTCAGAAGATACTAAGCACAGCAAAAGCCAATATCCGACGAGTCGCCGGCAAGATCTGCACAAATAGCATCCAAGGCTTGTTTCGAGCATTGATCAACGTAAATGGAATGCGGTTCAAACTGATCGACATCCTAATTAACATCAGACAATGAGATGTTCATCCGCCTCACATAATAGCAACGCCAACCCCATGGGACATCCGGATTTCAGGGCTTTCCTCGCAAGCTCATCATCCGGCTTGTGGAGTATGAGGCAAAGCGACTGCAATTGGTGGTGTTAGAGGTACACGACCCGTCGTAATATGCCCTGATAAATGCTTGATTGAAGACACGATCGACCCATCCCATCTTAAATGTGGTGCTTAGACACTGTGACTGGATACTTCTGGTTTTCGTACAATTTTGGCCAAATCTTGCATCCATAAAATAACGCAGGATGGAAAGATGTTTGACAGACACAATTCTTTTGAAGTTGATATGAAGCCTTTGACAAAAAGTATCCTTCGGTTGTACGTACACCTTTCTGGCGCCATCGACGCATGCTATGACAACATCGTCCACTTGAAATTTCGGCAAAATGTGGGAAAGAAATATTTCTGCTCGTGTACAATTTTGATATCTGAAATTCCGAGTGATGGGTATTTCAGGGTTTGCCACCAAACACATGTAGAAGACCCTGGCCCCAAAGCCGTTGATTTTGAGATCAGGCAGCTGCAGGTTCTCATCTGGAGAAAACGAATGTGTCTGTGTGGCTCAAATATCCAAGTATCGAGGCAATTGTGGGTAAAATTGTTACCCTTGGCAGTGATATGCTGATAACGCGAACGTGGAAATCTTGTAGACGTTGTCTGTCGTTGTCAACTGTTGAAAAGACCTACCGTTCTCTATCTGAGTGCTTTCCACAAGCTGCTCTCTAATATTTATTTTGTTTCACTAATCCACATTTAGGAATGCTGGTTGGCGGTCTGGCCTTACGGAATATTGGCGTGTTCGCACTACCGTATCGCATCTTTCATGAAGGCCTTTTACCAAATGGATCCTACCCACTCAGTCAAGTTGGACACAATTTTCCAAAACACTCTGACGGCAACGACCTATTTCCCGTTAGAGATTACAAAGTTCAGCTGGCTGCGCTGCTGGTGGTAAACCCGGAGTTGTCTGGGACCTTGCGTCAACTGGCACTCACCACCATTCTAACCCGTGCCGGCCTGGGCATCGATCCGACAACACTTCGAGCTGTATTTGGCAGCGTGTTTCGACTTGCTTTCATTCCCTGCATTGCTGAGGCCTTCACACTGATGATTGTTACACGGTTCCTAGTCGGTTGGCCCTGGGCTTGGGGTGCTATTCTAGGGTAAGTCATGGACGTAATTTCCCCCAGGTCCCGGCTCTTTTTTCCCTGACTGACCCGTTCAAAAATTTGTTTTTGAACATTAAACTAGGCGAACTGTAACTTGGGACAAAAAACGTGATGGACTGTATTAAGGCGTGATCATTTCCTTCATTTTTCAAGTAAAATTTTCAATCCCAGGTGTTGTAGGCTTGGTATCTATCAGCTACTACCATGCAAAAAATTAAGAAAGGTCGCTTGATCGCTCTCTAGTAGTAACATTTCCCGACGTATTTCATCGCATGGATGATGCCCAGAAAGCCCCCTGGTCTCTATGTCCTTTGAAGGTACCAACCACTTGTTGAAGCACCATTGCTTTTGTTTGCTACCGGCCTGTTACGGTGTCTGAAGTCTAATACCATTGGTCGGTGGTGAGCGACCGGGTCTATTTGTCTGTCGCACAACCGGCCAAATGTGATCGCCTGAGGATCACCTGAGGGATGCTTAACGGTAGCTTGAAAGACGCTTGAAAGTCGCCTGCAGGTCACTTTCCTTACTTCCCCATCGCTTTGGCCAAGTATCTGCGAGTCGCCTATACTATCCCTATGGTCTCTGTGATTGGTCGACCTTGTCACAGATTGGTTCGTTGGTAAGCACTTCGTATGGATAACATGAGTTCACTCAAGCAGGAATCTTAGTTTCTCAGGTTTCGCCAGTATGAGACCGGTCAGATTGACGACAAAGGATGAAATAAACAACCACAGCCATATCACTTTGTAAAATCAAATTTTCAAGGCTTGCCGCGCACACTAGCTGGCGTGTGTTTCTTTTGCAACTGGAACAACTTTGGCGGCTGGTGGTCTGGGTTGTCTGGTTGGTGTTCTGATTTGCTCCGCATGCCAGTGTGCAGCAGATGATCCGTAATTTACGCTTTCTCTTTACGAAACAGTCCAAATGTGCTCCAGGAAGCTCGGGCTAGATGACTTACGGAGACCCGACACAGGTCGTTTTGCGAGTGATTGACTGACTGCTACTGAGTGGTTGGTTGTGCTTGTGTGGGTAATTTAGTCAGGATCTGTGTGTCATCCACACGCCCGGTCACAATTTTGGTCCGTGCCTCCAAAATGCTTTCTGCTCAGTGTACTGTCTAACCGCTTTGGCGATTAGTTGGGTAATGGACTCTCTTTCAGGGTGCCTTACTTTTGCTTATGGGCAAGCTCGTGGGACTCTTGCTTTGTTTCTGGGCGGAATTCTGTCAAATACAACATCTGGTCGACTGTGTCAGGCGCTTCCATAAGTGCTTCGCTGTTTTTCGGTTTATTTAGTACCGGGCATAATTCGTCGCCGTGAAATGTTATTCTTGGGGATTTCATTTGGAACATAAAACCTTGGAATGGTCTTTCAGTGATCCCTCACCAGTGGCTTGAGTAACGTAAAATACTGTGATTTGTGACTCTGTCTTCGTTTTTTTCATTGGTATGTGGAATCATCGTGTGGACATGGGTTGTTTTAAGGCCGGAAGGTCAATGGACTGGTATAGATGATTTTTTCAGGACACCTTGTTTGAACCAGTTTGTCTGACCATTGTCTGTTTTCCTGATAGCGGGTCAATATCAATGGTCTTCCAGTTACGTCTCTGACTCTTGTGTACCGTGCAGTATTACTGGAAAACCGCATGTTCATACTACCCCCAGGTCAGCAGCTCCATTTAAACTTAATATCTGCGGTGTTTTCATGAACGTGTTCTGTCAACTTTTCAACGCCAATGGTGATGTATAAGTCGTATCTCTAGAAGACATCAGATTCAGTCAAGGACATATTATATTTCGTTCTCTATGGACAGTCTACCTCAGGGGACAGACCGAAGCGGGCTGCTTCTGATAGATGACCTTATGAGAGAGTGAACCAACAAACAACAGCAAAACTGATTCAGAATAAGTTGTCTTTGCTACTTTGATTGGTGTACCTCTGAATAGACTTCACGGCTTAATCTGCAATAATTAAAAGACGGAAAGTTCCAGACGGCTGTAAACATTCCTCTTTTCAAGTGATTTCGGCAGCGTAATTTTAGAAGTTTTCACGATGTCCGTCACATCTAGTTGGCCCTCACGCGATTCCTAAGCGAACTTCTTCAATCTATTGTAAGAGGACATAATCTAGTGAGACTGAATCCCCAGGAATGCCTACCAAGTGTAGCAAAACGTTAATACCTGCGCAATAGCCCTGCCAAACGAGACCTTTCTCACGAACCCCTTGATGGAGTGGATCACAAACAAAAACCCTCATGTGGCCAACCATTTCGGACAGTGACCACATCTATGCAGTAAAAACCAGCTCTAATTCAAAGTTGATTACTGGTCAGTCTGACTAGTTGCCAACAGTCAGGTGAAAACAGAGCCAAATGGTTCTATCATGCTTTTGCGTAAAATCCCAAGCACGTATGGGTTTCTTTTCAGTTAGTGGAACCCGTTACGGCTAAGGTTTTCTCTAAACTCTTCATTTTCAAGCACACTGCTCTAGCTCACTATGGATATTTGTGCATTACTGAGTAGTATCGTTAAACTTACCTACACTTTCCACTAATTTCACAACCGGGTGTACAAAATGTCGATTGTGAGAGAGCTTAAATGGTCGAAAACTTTGTTATCTCGTGTTCTCAGCGCTGCTGCTGACCGCTGCAGTTAAGAAAAGAGCAACACTACTACGCCCAAGTCAAAATATACAACTTTCTGATATCCGTCTTTTTAGCACTGGTAACCCGTGTTTGGATGGCACTGATTCGTCAAAACTGAACGTAGGTACCTTAAATCGAAGATAATTTTCAAATCTAGCTTATTAAATTGCAGAAATATGCTCAGTCATCCTGGAAAAAAACAGAAGTAGCTGAGTGCAGTAAGTAGATATTCTTTTCTACGCAGTTCGCAACAATAGTATGGAACCACCCATGCCGTTCACCATAACTTCACTTCTTGTGGATGGACCACAAGATTTTTTCATTAACAGTTAATAGACATGGTGCCGTTTTGTTCACACAGAGATTCGAAACCATCATAAGTCGCTTTAAAATGATTTAGAGGTCTGTGTAGATTACATCTTGACTGAGATTTCGTCCCTAATGGCAAACAGTATCCACTTACACAAAGCCGTTCAAACAGTTTTGCGTTCGCCATGCCAGTATAATTTATGAAGATGCAGTCGGGCTGTGATCAGATTTCAAGTTGGCCAATTCAGTATATTGGCGAAAGTGGAAGGAAGGGAGCACATGGAGAGTTAAACATCACCGTGTTCTACCCAAACTTCCTACCCTCCTATCGATTCGTACGAGCTGGAGATAATATGTCATATTCGTCCTAATGTAGGAATCAGTCAGACAAATGGTCTAGTGTCGTTAATTTCGTAAAATGAGAAACCTTACAACTCAAGTGGGGGTGCAACAAACTCAACAATGTACAGCTCGTGTACAGCTCGTCCGGCCATAGTAAGCGTTCGAAAAGCGCACAATACACTACCACGTTGGAATCTCGAGAACACGGGGAAAAGTTTTCACTTATTGTCATCTGTTGTCAGTGAAGGAGTTTTAGAATTATTGACGATAAAAAATACTTCAAAATCCATAAACTAGACACAAGGTGGCTTTATGAGCAGGCACAAACTAGTTTTTGGCGTGTTCCAAACTTACGAAAGTATCATGACCCCCACCTTGTTGTTGCCTTCTTTCGTCATGACCAGAGCATGCAATCGTCAAAGATATGCCAAAATGGTATGGAACAATTTATCGAAATTCGCTAATAGCCACTACTGATTTCGTCTTGTCTAGAGCTCATCAGGGGGGCATAGTCCGCGAGAGAATCAGCCTCTGACTGGAATGGCAGTTTTGTTTGATAGCACATTTTGCGCTCATCTGCATGATGAAGCTGCTGGAAGTGGAAACTGGACACGGCTTGGTTAGTTAACCGAATCAGACACTGACCAGAAAGCATTAAACTTATCCACCATGACTGGGAATATAGCGAAAGAAATGACTGGTTGTTTACGGTGTCTAAAGCTGCATTTTCTCATCATTTCAACGTCTACCGGACAAGGAAACGCCTACTTCTCATGAACGGCATCAAGAGCTTTCAGCGGGCAGTCCTCCGAGTCGGCAACACATTATGTTGCAAGACAGAAGAAGTTGAGCCTCCAGTTTTTCACACCTTCTAAGGGGATTCTGACCGAATTCTAAAGTGAGAATAGGCCAGTGCCCAGGGCCGATGAATGGGCCTTTTAAAAACCTAAAATTTCACTTAGACCTTGAGATACCAGACAAAATAGTGATCTACATCATTGTAAGTCCCTTTTTGCAGCTGCTATAAACCAGTTTTAGGGACACCGATAACCGTTCATCTAGTTTAAGGCCTTGCTAATTTTGTGCAAGGCCTTGTCGGCCAGCATGGTCAAGTGGATAAGCTGTGTGATTGCCATTTCCATGAAGCAGGTTAGCAGCCTGCATGAGAGCCCGCATACTGGCTGCCAACTTTCGTTCTATTACTCTGTGAAGACCCGGAAGGAAACTCTCTCTTTTCGAGTGGAAAGAAGGATGCCAGTAAATAACTCCTAGCACTTACACACTTATTATTGTCGTTATTACTATTTATCATTGTGACGAGTGGCATCGTGGCGGTCCACCTAAGTCCGTCTCATACATGACACACGGCAAGAGCTATATTTTGGGAACAGTTAATCAACATGCCTTGCGAGGTTTCACAAGCCATCCAACTCACCCCAGCTGTCTTTCCGAGACCTTAACTGTTAGTTGCTGAATATGCGCCCTATTGTTCACAAATAGACCGAGATGATGGGAATCCTCTGACTATACGGACAGTGATTCGTCATGTCTATCCGGATGCGAGCATAATCCGGTCTTTTGTGCACCAAGGACTATAGTAGGTACTCATTTCAGTTTAACAACTTCGTTCTGTGTTGTTGGAAGGGGCGAAGTATTCACTCAGACGATTTGGCTATGGTCAAGCGCGTTAAAGTTCACACTAATAGTTACCAATTCAGCCCGTGGATTACAGGCATTTTGTATTGTACTGTACTCTGTTAACCAGTTGACCTTTAGAATTCAACCTTGTTTGCACCTTTGCAGAGTTTTCTAAAATATGTGGCAAGGGACATATGTTTGCGAGGTATTATGAAGTCACCATGTGAATGCCACTGTAACCTAACGACGCAGTTGCCCACATTCAAATGAAAAACCCAATTTTTTCATCTTCAACTAGTTTTAAACGGTCCTTCGGTTTAAAGTAACCAACCGAAACTCAGAAAAGAAGCTCTTCTGAATCCAGAATGTCTTACAGACCAACACTAACGATATCATTATATGTCTGCTGTTTCCTTTCATATTCCAGAACAGTGATTTTTCTTTCCAACTTTTGCGTTCCTTCATTGTGACAGTTTAATGACAGTCTGTCTGATTCCGTAACTTCTGTCATCTAACATTCCTTGAATTCACAGAGCAACATAAACAAACTAGAGAGTCTACTAAAACTAGTCTGAATCATCTCCCTGTTTTACTCGTCACAAAGTATATCCTAGTTAAGTCCAAACTCAGCTACAGAAGTGTTTCCTCACAAAAGTGACATTTCATAATTTTGGACAAGTATGCACCCTGTATGTTGTAAACATATCTGTGAAGAACATGCCTTCGATAAATCATTCCTACGGGCTAGAAAAAGTTGTGCATGTACATTTGTCTGTTTATTCAGCTTCGGGTATGTGTTCCGGTATTGTTGCACATACCGTTATGCGAACAGGATCAAAGCGTGTCTAAAGACATTACACTTACCAAGTCAAAGACTACATGGGTCGAGGTTGAGCCCAACCTAATACCTGATATGATCATACACAAGAATAAAACATGGAGGATCGCACGCACTGGGCAAATTTTGTGTGATGTTTATTTTGCTCTGTCAACAAACATTGTCAACCTAGTATTCTGTCTGATTAGCCGTGTATATAAGATGTGAGACTATCACTCGAACGATTTGGGTAGTGTCCTCATGATGACATCCAAACTTTCTGTCGGTCTCCACGCTGAGAATCTGAAAAAAGATTCAACAAGATAACTTTCTTCTGGTAGCCTGCGTGAACTCATCGCCGCAAGTTGGAAGTACAACCACCTGGCGCGAGACGGCTCAGTGGTTAGGGCAAGAATTTACTGACCGGAAGGTCCGAACCTGACCTCCGCATCTCAGCTGCTCCTGTCTAAGCCTGGGCAACCTGCCAGTATCTCAACTCTCGTGCTTCCTTCGGGTGGCATGGCAGCTGGGGTGCTACAGCTGAACGATCTGTGACTCTCAGTCGCTCTGTCAGTAAGAACTGCTTCATCTTCAGACGGCAGCTCTAGCAGTCTCTCGGCAACTGGCTACCATGCCATCTGAAGGAAACACGAGGGCAGAGTTTCAGTCAGATTTCTCAGATCTAAACACGACTAGTGAAGATAATGGGGTTGGATTCAAACCACGGACCTCCCGCTTAGTGAGTTCGTACCCTAACCACTGAACTTTTCAAGCTCAATGGTATATAAGTATGTGGTTTCAACCGTTGATTCAGTTGGTTAAGAACGGCTGATGAACAATAAAGAGGTATGAGGCAACCTGAATCACAGTCAGCCCACACTGCGAGCTCGGGGTTAATTCGAAAAAATATGTACGTTTTGACTGAGGGTAAACAGTTTTCGTGCGAAATGGGTCAGGGCACACCAAACGATCAAACGGCAAGAGTATCTTTCGCTAGAACTCGATCGCTAGTTGATGTAATCAGCTGCTAATCAGGTAGTCACTACACAACCCTTTGGAAAAAGAGCACCCGGATAATTGTAGAAACTGACCTTGGCTCTTTCAGAGCTGCGGTCCGTCGGGGCACAAGCATATACAATAAACGGAAGCGATAGACCTTAATTTTTCAAGAGTCTTTCACAAACGCTGCCAAACGAACCACGCAGAGGTAAGTACCAACGGGTATGCAATCAAATAAAGACATCCCCGCTCGATGGCTCAATATGATATCCACACCAGCTTATCTGACTGCAGCCCTGCGTCACCAGAAGTGGGCACCCAAAACCTGGAAGAGAGCGAGGGGGCAGTTAGTTCAACTACAGTACTTGTGTACTGGATCGTTGTTTCTGTCAGACAGCAAATATCGGTGCAAAGAGGATCCAGCATACGAGCAAGAGCCACATTTTGTCCTGCTTGTTTCAGTGAAGATAACATTATTAACCAAACCGACTTTCGGGGTTTCAAAAAGTTGTCTTCGAAGTGTTTGGAGTTGCCAGTAAGGTCGGATGCTCTGAATCCGGGTCCTATCGTGATTTATGGTGGGCAAAGTGCTCAGTCCTAGTTTCTGGACCTTCAAAGATAGTATTCACACTGAGGTGGAGTCGAGTGGAAGGGGAAATACCTAAAGCGCAAGAAGGAAAACATCGGCAGTAGGATGTTTCGCTTAGCCTCCCACCTGTAGGTAGGCAGGTAAGGTTACCTGGCTGGTGGCACCACGCGACGATTGAAGTGGCATGATGATATATTTAGTTGTGTCGTTCTTGGTTGTACGCGGGCTGTAAAGCTGTCAGCGATCCCATATCTAGACACAACAACGATTAGGGTTCTCAACCAATGCCTGTGGCTACGAAGCCTCACCCCAAGGTAGTTGCTGCTCACCGGAATACTAATATGGTAGTACAGATTTTAAGGAACAAGTCGCCAAGCTTACACCAACCACAACTTTGGAGGACCAGGAAACTTTTCCTCACACCTCTGTCCACTGACCAACTTGGCCACAGAAACTTTGCGGGTGGTAAAATGAAAAACCCCACTATAGCTCAGTGGGTCATAGAGCCACACAAATCGCCACACCACCATAGGGTCCGGTCTTTCTACAACTGTTTCGATGACTAGCGTTCGAAACCTCGCTCGGATGTTTTGGATCGACAGCTGGTGCTTGTCTTGAAAATTGTGTCCACATGTTTTATCCTCAAGAAAAGGCAAGATAGTATCTTCTAAGACATCCTTTAACAGTACTCAAAAACACCGAGAAATAGCACAACATAGCCTTAAACGGACTGATCTGTATTCTTAGGACATACCTGGTTAGTAAGACATACGCGGAATAGCAAATCACCCAAGCTCCTTAGACATCAACATCTATCTTTTCTTAATTCCACACTGTTAGGAAGCCTAAACCATTGACTTTATATCACGACAGTAGTTCAGAATTATGACAATCCAACTTGGAATGTAAATGTTGTCTTTTAGACAACATTTAGGGGCTTCACTCGCTTTACAATGAGAATGATAAAATTTAAGAGGAAAGTCCCCTTTCGGCCCTTACATCAGAACAGGGTTTTCGAGGAGCAGAGTCCGCATTAGAAAGTTTGCCGCTGAAGTGTAATCGGTTGGAAGCCACAACAATGAAAGGCACGCCTTTGTGACAGGAACATTTCGCCAAGACATACGGAGAGTCCGAACGTTGCATGATTTGCCAGGAAGACAGCCCAGAGCTCATGCTAGCTCCAAAACTAATCCACAGTAGCCTGCACTGGTCAGAAAACCAGCACATTTTGACGGTATGTTCTGTGATCCATGACGACGCTGAACAAAGATGTTTGCCTTCCACTTAGTGTCCAAACCGGCAGTAGGCCACCGGCAATTAAGCGTCTTTAGAAACTTCATCTTTTCCAACTGATGATAACCATCGTGTAGATCTTGCAACGCAACCTCGCACAGAATATCCAAGATCCTCAGCCTGTCTTTCAGGTTGTCAAGTAAAGACCATTGCTTTCATCAGACAAATGCCTCCGGAATTGTCGTTTCTTGTTGATATTCAGATTTTTCCTGATGATATTCATAAAGTAACTGAGACGGCGAATATCATCACGTTTCAGTTTGGAGATATTCACCAGCAGAATTGAAGTAAAAGGCTTTCAGTCGTACCATCACTAGGCTCAGTGAATGAGTAGGAATCGCGGAACGATTTTTAATGTTTTCTATAGAGGAAAATGTTGGTAACTCAGGTAGCGTAGATGCTCGTTGGGCAATTTGATTGCAAACGTTTCATCACCAATCGAGGTGACATCATCGGTGCGTTATTAGGGAACGTAGTGGTGCGTAGCAATGGGTTGGTGGTTGTCCTTATCAAACATACCGAGCAAAATGCTGTAACCTCGCAGTAGAGGTTTGTGTCAAATAGTCTTTCAGAAAGTAAATGAACTTTTACGTTTCTTGACCTGTTTGGCCCCTAAAAGTTCATCGGTTGATCCAGTCGACCGCTAGGGTTTAGCAACAAGGTCAAGCGGACAAGTATGTAACAGTACAAGGTGGCATCATGTGATTTGGGACCGGTGACCGGACACATTGCCTCAAAGCGCTTTGTACACATGGAATTGTTTGGTTCAGTTTGCGCAACGCGATTCCGTTGACAGACAAGCGGTTAAGGTTCTCGTTTTATGGCAACACTCTGCAGACCTAAAAACAACTCGATGAGCAGCTTTGAGTAGGTTCTTTGCAACAGACGGAGCCAAAAAGACATTGTAGGAAACATTCTGCTATGGATTCAGGAGGCTGTAGAGTACACTGTAACGCATTACTTGGCAGCAGGTAAAGAGTAGCCAGGTGCGTCGCTTAACTAATTTGTTAAGTTGTGGAAAGGAAAATGTGAAGCTGATTAGCGCAGTGCAAAAGTGTCCTGTCTGTTGCAATCAGAAAGCTGAAAAATGATTTTCTAGGTGTCATACCATGAACTGGAAAGACTAACCACAGATGGTTGCTACAGAATAGCTTTTTTTGAAAGTTCTTATCCCGCTCATTTGTCGGTCTATCCAGAGTCACACGTTGCACGCCTGCGAAAATATCCTTGAAAAGATTATCTCACTTAGGAACTCGCGCACTATTCACTCACCGGAAAATTTCGGCATTGGGGCGCATATAAAACGGGCTGTTCCTTCCAACGGAATGTGAAAATACGTCGGCGGGACATTTTCACCAAGGGTCTTTTTGATGTTCAATGTACTTTCAAATTACGAGGCTTGCAGCTGAACAAATCATGTCCACTATATGTTTTAATCGATCTTACCTGTCCAGTTTGCTATCCGCTTCCTCGTCAGTTTGTTTTAGCGCACTTCAAAACGACAATATTCTTTAAATGATTTGAACGACACCTTGGAAAGGCGGAAATTGGCATATGGACGCATTGTGGATTTGCTCTTTGGTAACAAATTGCCTGTAATCCGAGGAAATGTTTTATGGACAGCTTTGCCATGTGGATCAGGCGATGATAAAAGAGAGGCCGCGCGAGGAACGCCTGATCTACTAAAAATTGCGATCTCAGCTAACTTCAGTAGCCGTAAGTCCCGTTGAAGAAGTCGTACCGTAGACGCTAAATTGAAATCAACGCCGGAAAAAGTGGATCTCTAGAGCATTGTTTGATCTCAGCTTTAAAGCTGATAGAGTGCTTGTCTGGATACCATGTCATTACTGGGGCATATTCTCTTCTATTCAGCAAGTGGTTCAATGAATGACGGAGAATTTCCTTTTCTTCATGTCGGTAATCTGGTCTCAATTACTGGAAGTACAAACTTGTGTGCCACCAAATATCGGACAACTTGACGTTCCCGTTTTTAGGCTTGCAACTGGATGAGTTCACACCTTGACCCAACCACTATGTTTATTGTGAACGCTAAGTGTGATGGATCGTACTTCCAAATATTACGGGAGGCTGTTTTCAGCTTCCTCCTTCCATTTGAACCCTTATCCTTTGGAATGAAAAATATGTTGTAAACGTAGCGCTTATAGTAAGTTTGCCCAGAACTGAGATGGGCTAGCTGCCTTTTTGTCATGACCATAGAGATAGTTGCTGGAATTTAGCCTGATGGACTGATTACCACCACTCCATCGATCCTCAAGTTTGAAACTGAAATGCTCTGTACATAGGAGCAGTAGCCTTTTTAGGAGTTCTGTTGGAATGAGAACACTCAGGTGCTCACAATCGTTTCAAGCAGAAGGATGTTAGAGAACTACGACAGAACCTCCACGGCTCATGCCTCCGATTGTTTGTTTCCACGTCTTTGGCTAAATCTACTAGGATATCGACGCTGCACCTGTCAGCTTTCCAAATTACTTATCACCAGCTATCAAGCAAAAGCCGGGACAATATGTGTTGTTTGAAATCGGAGATTGCTGGAAGCGATCGGAGGAGCATTCTGTTTCAATGGGTTTCATGGAGTAAATGAAACTCTGGCGTCGAACAACTTGTCGGTCACAGATAACTTCGCACTTTATCCAAGCAGGTTCAAGTGGTATACCCGGTCTTGATGATGAGCCGTTTTTTGTCTAGTGATTGGGGTTTTCGGCCGTCAAATAGATGTGGACACATCTTGTTGATACCGATTTGCTAGTAGACAACCACTGTACTAGGTTACAAAATAAGAATGTCTTCCTGACGGAATGCACTACTTATGAGGCTGATGCTAACTCTTTGATGGCCTACGATCCGCTTCATCCATCAAACAGTTCATCGGGCAGGCGCCATCCCCGAGTTTCCCTCATTCTCATATTCCACTCTAACCCAAATTGGAAGGAATTTACGAACTATACTCATTTGCATATTAATTTGGTTTTCACGGAAGACTTAACGGGATTCTCTAAATCTTTGTTTAGAATATTCTTCAGCTGAAATTCTGCGCAAACCTCGCATTATATTTCAGTCAGTAAGACATTCGCGTTATCGCAGTATACTTTCTTGACGGGGTTCTTGCCAACTTAATTGTGTTTCGCAAACTTTGTACAATTTAGGTTAAAGTAAAACACAACATTGACACGAACTCTGAGACGGAGCCTACCCGATGAGCCCGAAGAAGGGCCATACCAGTCGTGGGTTGTTGAAGAGTTTTCAGCAACCTTGTGAGTAGCATGTTTCACTAAAAGTATACTGCGGTATTTCGAATATCGTACAAACTGAACCATGAGACAGCGTTCTGCACTGTCGAAAAAGGAAAATATAAACGATAGATTCGGTTGGATTCAATTGCGTCCCACGTTAAAACTAAATTAATGTGCAAATGAATGCAGTTCACGAGTAATTTGTCTGGTTACTAGACATAAATCAAGCAACCGATTGATGGTGAGCTCTCAGGTAATATCATTGATTTTGTCCCTGAACCAAACACCTTTATCTATGATGATAAATTGGTACTCAGACAACCGGTCTACAGAGTTTTCAGACTGTCCTAGTGAGGGGACAGTTTGGTCTGTGAGATTGTATCTTACTGTTCGGTTCCAACAGAATGGGTTCTGGTTGTGAAACATATTCACTCACAGTATTTTGCCAACCTACATACATATATTCGGACATCTTAAATGACCTATTGAATCGTAAGTTGGTATTTCTCTTAATCTGATGGAACACATCTTAACCTATGTTCATGAAACTAATCTTGGCCATATAGACAGGTTACTGACCATAGACATTAAGCGACTACACATCTATGGAAACTGCGTCAAACAGGCCTCTCGGGCCTCAGTGTGTGGACCTGAAACTCACAAAAAATTTTACACTTGCCGGCTTTAGTCTGCTGCCTCTCAGCTATTAGAAGTATTTGTACGAATAATGTCCACTGTTCTGGAAACTACGTAGCAATCCAGCATTTCTCTGCACATGAACGATCTAACATTTCAGTTCACCAGCGGAAGCAGACAAGCGAACTGTGGCTCGGTTAACCCTGGGCTTGGCATGAGTTTTTATATCTGTCTGTGTTTGACGGCACTCCGTCATTAAGGGTCACATTTCAGCTGGATACAAACCGTAAACAGAGTAAATAAAGGCCCAATTAGCGGAATGAAGGTCGCATCAACCTGTCCTCTGCGCGAGTGTCAGAACTGTGGCTGGACCGAGCCGATTAGCAGGTTAGGTCAATGGTTAAGCACGTACAAGTGGACTTGTGCTCGCATGAACTACGAGGGAGGTTTAGTAACCTTCGTTTACTAGGCTTTTCGAGCTCTACCAACACGATTAGACAACAGCGCGATCCAAGGCACCTAGGTAGTTGAGCTCGAATTAAAGCAATGATCGTGGGACCGGTGGATTTGCATGACACCCGGAAAATCTGTGCCTTACACAGCATTTGTTAGGTATGCTGCAGCGACATAACTTCAAGAGGCAAAGCTGGACCAAGCGGTGTACAGCAAAGTTGCACAGTTGGCTGAGATGGGACAGTCGATAAAACGGATGCGTTTTTACAAGAACCAAGGCCCCGCAATTTGAAAATACAAGTTGTCTGGTTAGATGGTTGTGGCACACCCTCTTTTAGCTGATCAACTAATGTAAATTACAGGATATTTAGATAAGGTAATATACTACTCATAAGATTGCTGAAAGCTCTTCGACAACCCAGCTTAGGACATGATCAACGAGAGACTCAGCTGGGTTACAGGTGAGTCTCCTGTCAAAACCAAATTGATATTTAAATGAGTGTATTTACAAAATATTTGTTCAACTTCCTTTTGGAATTCATGACCTTTTCCCATGTGTTGATGAACGGCCTGTGTGTACAGGTTACTCATGAAGGTTCTTATTGGCGGTTTTCTAAAGTACAAATGTAAGTATATCAAACTGTGATGCTTTCGACACCAACAGTCACATTCGTCCTGTATTTGCACACACAAAAATGCATACCCCGTTATTCCGCATTTGCTCTAGTCGCTTGAGAAAACAATTTTAAAAAAATAGACCAGGAACGCGCAATCCGAGGTTAAATTTGGTTTGTTTTCAGCCGTATCAAATGACCTTCTCGAAAGTACTCTCACTTTTTTGTTCGGGTAGATAGGGAGAGCAGTGTTTAACTAGCTTCTGCATGTGACTTATTAGGTCATCTATCAATTCGACATTGTCACAACTAAGGAAAAAGATTATTGGTAGAGCTAAGGAGTTAAGCTAGAGCCTTTGAGTCGAATGCGGTTTGATGTTAATCGTAAAGAAGTGTACTGAAATGTCTGAGAAAATCCATTCCGCACGGTTTGGCATGCGTTTCACACCTGCAAACTGTAAAATGTTCCTACAAGACTGGGTGGGATCAAACCCAAACCTCATGCTTGCAGGTGAGCCAATCCACGTGGTAGATAAATTTTTTTTACCTGGGCAGTTGTATAAGTCCCGGTGGACTAGCTGGAGATGAGATTAACTCTCGAATCGAAAAAGTCAGGGCAACTTTTGCCAACCTCCGACACCTATGGCGCCTACCTGACGTCAGTTTATCTGTCAAGGGCAGAGCTTACAATGCGACAGTCGATCCATACTGCTTTAAGGGTCAGACACGTGGCCTCTGCGCGCAGAGGACATACGGAAGATGTTAGGGTTTGACCATCGGTGTCTCCGGAGCATTGGTCGGGTCTGGTGGGAGCATCGGATTAGTAATGCTAAGGTACGCCAGATGGTTTTAGGAAAAAGAAACTCTCCCGCGATAGATGATTTACCCATGCTTCATAGGTTACCCTGGTTGGGACATGTACTCCAGAAGCTAGGAGACCGTCTGCCTCGCAGACCTCGGTTCGCCTAGCCATGTTCTGAGTGGAAGCGACCGAGAGGTGGACAGTGTATAACCTGGCAACGAAGTTCGAACACACTAACCAGCAAACTTAGTCGGGTCGGCAATTGCCGCCTCCCTGGATGGGAACCCCGGGACTGATCTCACCAATGGCTAATGACAATGGCATAAATGGCCCAATGGCGCAGCCAGTGTCGCTCGTGCATCAAGCCATTGCCTTCAATGCGTTGCTATCCAATTCCCGAACTGATTGAACATACCATCGCTTCCAAGGCTTGCCGGTATGTCCCACACTGTCCCGTTGTTCCGGTGATTGAAACTGTAGCAGCTGGAACCAATGTGCCTGTGGTGCACGATTTATAACTGATAAACTGATTGCATTGATCGATTGATCACAATCCTTAAGCATTCATGCACCTTCATGCTCGAGATAGTTTGGCAGTTAGGGCGTGAAATTACTGACCAAAAGCTCAGTGCTTCGCACTCAACGGCCGCTTTTCGGATGCTTAGATCTAGGTTTGGGCGGTTATGCACCGAAGGACGTCACGGCCGAGCAATTCTTATCGTCATCATCATTCTTATCATCATTATCGCCATCTCCGATGGTGACATGTAGTATGCTTTGAACTTGTCCTAGGAACTTGAGCTCGAGATAGCTCGGTGGTTAAGACGCAGACCTACTGACTGGAAGTTCGGTGGTTCGAACCCAACCTCAGCATATCTGCTGCTCCGAACTAGGCTTAGGCAACCTGACAGTATCCCAGAACTTGCGCTAATCTCAGGTGGTATAGCGGCTAGGCATCTAAAGGGTGTTACGGCTGATCGTTCAGCTGTAACGATGCTGTATGGGTGCGGACACTGCAGTTTGTTTGTAGGTAGTAGTGAGACATTTCGAACACCTTGCTTTGTACAGTTCCTCATGTTTGAGTTTCATGGGACTCTTAGAACAGAGCGTAATTACGTTGTAGTGAACAAATACTATGAAATCTGAATGGAGAACATCCGGAAGTGACCTTGGTGCTCTCGAGTGCTGATCACATGATCCATCCCATGGGAGGCGTTGCCTGAGTCTAACTCTGAAAGATCAGGCAAGCGAATTGTGGGAACCTTGAAGTAGAAATGTGAATGCTGCAGTCCCTTGTATGATCGTGAGGACAACAAGTGTGCCAACTGAGCCGAGCGGGTACCTGCTGCGAAAGAACAGATCGATCTACACGATACACCATTGCCCGTTTCCGTTGTATCCACTATCATCAAATTTGCTGATTCAGCTGCCTGAGATTTCCATCAGCTTCAGGACTTCGATGTCTCCGAATTCCAACACTGTCTCTGTTTTGACCGTAAACGATTCTGATCCTATAGATAACAGAGATAAAATCGACCACAATTTTCACACTGGCCGGACAGGCGACTCCCTCCCAATGGACAGTGTACACCGTTCGTTTGTTAAGACACCAAATAAAACAGACACCGATTTCGCCGGTAGCGCACAACGAACCGCAGCCATACGTCTTCAATTTTCTTTCATATCCACCTGAACGAAAACGAGAGTGTTTAAAAGCTTAAACTGATCCCCCTGAAACAGGTACTAAAACGACAGGTTGTCTAGGGAAAAAGACAAATATAAACAGTTTGTCCTTTCCATTATCAGTCTATTTGCGACAGAAAAAAACTGAATCTTTTCAGTTTATTCGTTGTGCACAACGATTAGGATGACAGATAGGATGTATCAGCATGTACCGGTTATCCACAGACACACACACACGCAATGAAAATGACATTATTGGAACGTAATCAAGGTGTGAAGTGAATCAAATAGGTGAACAAAAATCGAGGAATGAATGTTCCCAAAGTTGCATTGTGCTAAGATATAGGTTTTGTTTGAACCCACATGGACGACTTACAATCAACAGTCATGCGTAAATCATATTTCCATTTACTCCGAAAGAACTTTTTTCTATTTTTGTCTCCATCCCTGTTCCGCACCTGTCCATCCGTCCCGAAACAGCTTTGTGTGTGCCGCAGTCTCCCCAGCTGTTATCGTGCCAAATATGATGCGACTCGAAGTCACAGGGTGGGGTGTTCGTCAGGGTATTCCCACTCTCGTCGTGGCTGCCTCAAGTATGGATGACGTGATTGCAATCACTGGATTCGGAGTGGCACTAGCTGTTTGTTTGGCTACAGGCAAGAGTTTGGCCGGAGCCCTGTTACATGGTCCTTTGGAAGCGTTCGGTGGAGCTGCGTTCGGAACAGCCGTCGGCTCGTTACTCTGTCTCTTTCCACCGCCGAAGCTAGTAAGTGGCACCACGCAAACTGTCTGCATGTTGCGATCGATAGATCACAAACAACCTGAACACAAAAAACTTGTCACTAAGGTTGATAAAGTTAGAAAAAAAGGACCTATCCAGTGCTTCAGCTAGCTTTATCATATCGGATTCGTTTTTTACAAAATATTAGATTTTTTCATTTTTGATATAGTAGTATCTATTTGGCATGGCTGTATGATGCTGGGCCACAACTGATATGCCCTGGTATCGATTTCGGTGATGGCAAACATCACAATACAGATGGTGATAACGTTGACAATGATGATGACTAAGGCCGAACAACGAGCACCATTACTGCATACGCATTCAGCAACATGGATCTACTCCCATACAACTCAGTTCAAACCTGCTCCACAAAAATGCATTCCGAGCATAAGATAAGGAAACCATCAGTAGGGGAATGTCAGCGAACCAGCCTCAGCTGATTACAAGCAGAGGAAAGGTTTCTATTGTTTGTAATGTCGCTGTGTTGTCGGCCTTCAGTTGCGATGAAATGATTGACACTTAAGAACTTGGACCATATAATTAGGGCTGTAGTAGATTGTTCAATATTGCATACTTAGGACTCCTACAAGGCTAGAAATATCACAATACGGATTGCAACTGTTGTAATATTTTCTAAAAAAATGCAAGTTGGTGATATAACGCCATCAAATCACTATTCAACTTTTCATTCCCTTTTCTATCTAACGTTTTTAGGAACATTCTCATCTTATTCGTGGTATACTGCTGATGTGTTTCGCAATAACCGGTCTTAGTGGGTCCGTTCTGCTTGATGTAGCCGGGGCTGGAGCGTTGGCATGTCTCACTTTGGCCTTTGTTGTCGCTACCTGCTGGCGAGCTGGCTATCCATGGCGACTTACACAGTCTGAATTGGTGCTTGACCCTGAGGATCCAGGTTCTTGTGGCTCACATATATATCCGTCCTCCGACGATGAGCAAAACAGAGGCGGCCCGAAGCCATCCGTTGTCAGTGAAACGATGACTGAAAAAGCCTTTGGACGAAACGCATTCGGACGAGGTGTCCAAAAAGCTAACCGTCGACCAGTCACTGAGCTAGACACTACCAGCTTACGAAAAATATCAGCGCAGGATGACGAAAGTGTGGTCCCTGACCATGATTCAACGTTCAAACGTCGTCAGCACAAGGAATCTGGTGCATCAAGTATCTTAGAATCTCTGGTTGAGTACCATCCATATTACTGCTCTATTTTGCAACAGCAGTACCGACATTCGATCAGAAAAGATAATCAGGGAGCTAGCAACCGTTCCTCGATGTCTAAAAAAGGCTTAAAGTCCCTACACGGTGGTGATCTTCCAGCATTGGCTGTGGCCGTGGCTGCGACCGGTACAGAGCGCAGACCATCGGGGACAACTGCGGTCCCCTTCTCTGTTCGAGGGACCAAACCGCGTGCTTCCAGGCGATTCAGTCTACCGGAACCCACAGCTCACTACGAACTAGAGTCGTTTACGGTATCGCCTGCTTTCCGCCGAGATATGAGCTCGACATCCTCCAGATCAAGCAACCAAAAGCTATCAAAATACAGAAGACGCATACGTGAGTGAACTTCTTTGTTCTCCTTGTGCTTCCTTCTCAAAGACAAGAAACTACAATAAAGTTTAGAATGAATCCCATAAAGGTTAAAATAAAACCTCCCGTTTCTACCAAAATGACAACCATGGTCAGGTAATGAGCAACTGTTGTCTGGTAATGATCTGAAGATTACATGATAAGCCACTCACTGGCTTAGGTGCTGAAGACCGTGCTCTGTATAAGCAGACTGTTGTACCCTCACCATACTGAAAACCCCTTCAGTCGTATAGCGTCAAATGTTTAAGGATCTCAACAGCCTCGCCCGCACGAAGATTTTCCGGCTTGGCTCTAACTTTTGCTAATTAGTCATCCTTAAGCGATTACATAAGGCAGTTTAAACCGGGGTTAATCCGCCTCAAGTCCTTCTATGGCCTGTTTACAGCCAAAATGTTCCAAAACGATCTGCTTCATGCAAATGAGAGGATACACTATCCTATACAAATGTCTAAAATATGTTCCCTTTTGGCATGGAGCCGTTTTTCAGACAAATTCAAGACAAATTCCTCAGATTTCTGACCTCATAAATCGTTCAGATTTTAGTATGTTTACTAGATTAAGGGACAATGAATTGCAAAGTTGTACCCTCCAGGTTGCCAGGACACCGCATAGCTTATGGGACATACATACTGGGGATACATACTGGATGCCCAACCATTAAGGTGGTTGCTCCTCGCTTGTACACTGTTAGAAGGAAATATGGTCCAGAGGTTCTTTCCCAGTGGACCTTTGTCATAACCAGAGTAGAAAAGTGTGGTTGATCTCGATAGAATACTCCCTGAGTAAATTTGCTGGGTAGGCTAATTTATCGGTTTTCTCGTTAAACACAGCAATCCACACCGCACCCACTAGATGCGCTTTTCTAAAGCCCTCTTAACTTCCTTACTAGCCCATAGTTTGAACGGGCACCATGAGGACGGGAGCAGAGATGGCTAACCTTTGACCTGGCAGAGGGGCATGGAAGAGATTACGAAAAGTCTGGATGCCGTTGGTGCAACTTGCCTTCCAGGATGGGAAACGCGTGATTCCCACTGCGCACGGGTTAAGGGCACAGCAAGATATGGCTGCTAATCGATGTCAGTTTCTATCTAGAGTGTCTGAATGAGTGTCTGTGATCAGTGATGTTAAACACTTATATCAAGCTGTCGATGATGATGATGATGAGCCTCCTATAGTCTGAGAAATTGCTGCGTGTCAGTATTTTTAATTCTTCGATATTCTACGCGGAGGGGGACTGAATGCAAGCTGTGTAAAGGTTATATGGTACGTTTGGCTAGAACACCTTCAAGAAGTCAGCCAGCAAACATCATCCGAGGTACCATTGTATTTTCAGCCTTGCACTCATAACAGGTGAGAAAGAGATATAGTGTTTTCGGTGAACTACTAACATGCAGTATGCAGGGTGTAAAATCAAAACACAGTGTAGCGAGATAAGACGTTTTGGCTGCCGAGGGCAATGTTTTTGAAGAATTTCTGAAACCAAAAGTCAACCGAAAAGTCGGATTATAACATCTTATCACACTAAATTGTGTTTTGACTTTAAACCTTCGATTTTATACAAAACCTGGCACTCAATCTGTTTAACGATATATTACTATTCAGTTTTATAATTTTTGTTGGCGACTCAGAACAAATTTAAGATCACAGGAAGCTGCTGCTGTATATCATTTTCATGGAAATTGCCAACATAGTAAATTTTCCCGGTGAACATGCACATAGAAAAGTTCAAACTAGCGCAAGGTTTTGTAGTTTCTTTCAATCCGTTTTGTCCGCACCATTCTGCCTTGGCCCCCAATGTGTCCAGGATTCCTAAAAAAATCCCGGTGGTGTTACGTAACTCACCTTCATGTTATGCTGACCACTTTTGTTACGATGTCTTACCTTGGGTGTATAAATGTGATGTCCACAATGTGATACTCATCCCTAAAGACAAATGACAGTGTATCGCATTTGTTACCCTGCATATTTTATCCACATTTTTATGGTTGAAAACAGTTACGCGGCCACTAGATAAGAGCTGGAAATTGAAGAATTTGTGTGGAATTTCAGTGATTCGCCAAGAATATCTGGGTTGTTGATTGACTAAACGACAGAAAAACATCTTGAACAGACGTCGTTCGCAGTTTCGGAAAGGTTTGAAAAATAATCTGTAGACTTATTTCCAAACGATGGCTTCCAGAAAGGTCCTAAGTATTTTCCAAATGAGTGAAAATATCAGTCACACTTGTTTAGTCTAGGCACTACATAACTACCCTGAGTGTTTGTCAAGATTTGTGAAATTTGCTGGAACTGACGAAGGTAATAAATCTGAATCGCTGTCTCCTCAAGCGGAACAGCTAGGGCAGTTTAGATAAACATGGAACGTAAAAAATTCTGTGGGACGAAAAGTGAAGGAAGTTCTTTAGGAAACGATGAACCAGGGTCATTCACTCTCTCTTTCGCTAGTCTATGTTAGTGTGTTGTTGGTTCGTCACATTCTACTGTTCAGCGTAAACTCCTATAGAATGCTTGACACAGAAGTTCTTTCCATCTACACAACCTTACCTTCTAATACTGCTTTTGACGCCCCATTATGTGCCACAAGACCCTGTAATGCAACTTTTGGATTGGCGGGCTAAACAACGATGATTTGTTTTTGATCGCGTATGTCTACTCGTTATTCAGTCGATCGATGGTCCGAGCAATTTGGATGGTTTGGTAACGCTTTAGGTGACCGTCTCAGCGTCTCACTCATTCCAGTAGTGCCGCAACAGCCTACAAAAGCCGGGCGAAAGGGCTTCGCACCAAATTTTCTCCCAGAATTCACAAAAGCGAGCGCAGGCACTTTTCATGGGCAGTATAAGGATACATGCGTTCTCAAATTTACTGACATATTCCTTTGTGTTTTTGACTCATATACCCCATCTCAGCTGTCTACAGTATCCAAGCGACTCCCCTGTGGGTGAAACAAGCGGCTTATGTTGTCTGCGATTAATTTGGCGTGGATAAGTTCGCCGCCTATTATTTGTTCAAACGTTTAAATCAGTCGGTTCGTCAGCTTTAAGAAAAGTGTGTGAAATTATGCGGATTGTTTTATTTCGGATTTATAGTCATTAAATTTCGGACGCAAAAAGACTGGTTGGTTAGAACAAAGTTGGAAATTTAAGCGCATTAGCAGTGAGATAGTGGTGAGTTCTCGGAAAACTCATGCAAAGGTTTCGAGGTCTGTGGTACAGTTCTTCAAAGAACAGTTGCATATATCTATCTTGTCCCGCATGATTTTCGACAGATTGATATTGTATGCGTATCTCTTCTACGGAAAGTATTTGCACAACTTAAGAACGAATCGAGGGGGGCAAAACCTGGTGATGCATTGCGCCCATGGTTGAATTTACCGTGCTCACAACGTATGTGACTCCATTGCTGCATCTTATATTGGTCGTAATAACTGTAGGTTGTCGACAGGTATATTCTGTCTGCAATATTCAAGATCTATTCTCAACCCTTGAACAAGGATTTGGGGAAGGATCGTTTGACAGACCTTTAGGCGGTATATGATGGTAGACAATGTTTTAAGCTTTTATCCAGAGAAACCTGCCTCCAGGTAAGCCTCTATGGGGGGGCACATTATTGAGAACCAGTACTTGCAATCATGGAAGGGAACATTCGTGAAAATCTTGGTAGTGGTGCAATGCATATTGGGAGGTTCTCCATTTTGACAACGCCGTCCTCCATGGTATTTCAGCAAGTTTACATATGTACTATAATATGCAGTCGGAAGACTATGATGAACACAAAGAGATACGCAATGGTGCTACGCAAACACTACCGCGTCCTATGACTGCATCAAATACGGCAAGATCGATGCACAAAAAAATAACCGATGGGCACCACATCAAGCGTCATTGTAGATAAGTGATTGCGGATGTAAGAAGGGGGAACGACTTGCAGTCTTATATACAATCATGTGTGTGCATACAAACAGAAATTGCAAAAGTGGACACAGGCGAAAACAACAGTGAACGAACGGAGAAAAGGTGATAGAATTTATCGTGACTGAATGAAGATAATCTGGTCCACTGCTTTACCCCCTGGACTTTTGAAATATCTACCACATACCATCACTAAAGATGCTGTGGTACTTTTTTCCGGATGCATACGGAGGTTTAGTTACGCAGCTAAAAAGATTCGGTCCAGGAATTTGCAAGTCGTTTACTTCATAGTTTGTTACAGTAAAATTATTTGGGGCGCACTTTACGGTGGTGCAAATCACTCCAGCCACGACAAACTAGTGATCTGAAGGAGTGAACATAGAGCAGCACATAACTATTTCACTTCGACCACCTCCATCCTGGAAGTGAATCAGCTTTTGGATGTCTGAGCTCGAAGTTGTTTAGGCTCAATCGTCGGTGCAGAAATCGAACAAATGCTGGTTCTAGTAATGTAGGCAGTGGAGAATTTGCAGGCCAGACAATTCAAAATCGGACTTGGCCTCCCGCTCTGAGTTCTGAGCTAAAGATCTGGACCAGAACGTTAGCCCTAGCACGGCTGCCTTGGTTACGTCGGCATGTTGACAGCGGATGACATTTTTAAACGGCAGAAGTCGAAGTTATTGGATTAGACTTTCAAGTAGAGCGAGGGCAAATCCGGAATGTACTCCGGTAATATTTGACAACACATATGAACGGAGCATGTTCATTGCCATGCGCGAAGTTGATATCCTATCAAAATTTTGATTGTGACGACTTATTCAAAAATCTTTGTTCTTCGTACTTCGTGTCAAGAATAAGAGGACTGCAGTGGGTAGCATGCTGTTTTTCGGCACACAACGTGAAGCGCCTGAAGGGAGTAGAAATATCAATTGACATTTCTGAAATAAACGGAACACGAAACAAGTACAAACGAAAATATGCCACGAGGATTTCGAGAGTTTTAGCTTGCAGTGAACAGTTTATCAGGAGGAAAAATGTACCACAGGTCACGTGAACCTTTCTTTGAGAAGTAGGCAGATATGGAACCAGTCGACAACAGATCACACCAGCAGAGTCCACATGGTTGAACGGTGATTGACAGTTTACCTTGTCAGTATCCGACCAAACTACACCACTGAGCACCCAACGCTAGCTGAATGGCGCAATAATCCAGATGGTAGTAGGCTCGAATGTCAACCGAGGACGGGCCATGGTCTAGCAATATGAAATGAAAGCGGATACTGTCGAATTCAGTAAAGTCCATGTGACCCTCCTCACGAGCAGGTGGAAACTCTACAGGACGTAGCACGGAACAGATCTTAATGGCGAGCTTGCTTGGCCGGACCGCCTAGCCAACTCTTGTCTGTCGTTGTCTGCTGGACTAGTGTTGGATACGGTTTGCAAAGGGCGTTAAGTCCGTCTCGTTGATGGTGTGTTGCTCGAACATGATACTCAACCGTGTCTATTTCATTGGTTTCGGAAGACGTAAGCACCTCGCCTTCGTCATTTTCCCTAGGGAAATGAAGGATTTTGAAATGCATCCCCATCCCCTCCTTTATTTTTCGCTATTAATAGGGCCTCCTTTCATGGGTGCAATCGCCATTTAACCACCCTTGGCAATTACGAGTTGTATTGCTTTCGATGATAATGATGCTGATGATGGCCTCCATCAGACTATCGATAAACTTCCACGTATTTCAGGGTGTGCGTTCGAGCGTTGCAACAATTATACGGCTCGAATCACCAGTGGCTGTTTGACCATAGGGTTTTACGGTCGTATTATGGTTGCAAATAGCTTCAAAATAAACATGTGTTTGGTCAAACACACTGATTTGAAAATCAAGTTGCTATTCCAACGGAAACACGAGGCAGCCTTTATGTACCGAATTCACTTCAAGGTTATCATAAACAAGAGATTTAGCTTGGATTCTGTTGGGTCTCCGGTTGACAACAATATAAGTTACAAGTGAGTGTAGTCCGTCAGCTGCATACAACGTGGTTCTCAAGTGCAGCATAAGTCTGATGAGAATCTGGGGATCACACTTATATGTTGAGCTCGAAAAAGCGTAAATATTAAATATCTGCCTTCTGTTCTCAACTTTTTGGGCTTTACGGAGGCTTCTGGCTACTGTCGTCATCTACAAGTTGATGGCAGAAACTGCTATGCAGCAAATTTGAATTTATGACGTAAACCTGAGTTTTTTTGTTGACTTTTGTCATACCACACATCGGACTTGTTCCGATCGGATAACAAGCACTCAAGTATACATTGCTCCAGTCGCCTTGTAAATGTACTTGTTTTTTCTGGCATATTCGGAAAGTCGTTGTTGTTGGAATCACTTGTGTTTTGGGCGTGTACCAGTGATCAAAACAATTAGTTTTTAGGTAACAGACATGACGTTTTTTATATGATTCTCTGTGTTTCTTTCATAAAGGTTCACGTAAGTTTTCCCAACTATTCAAACTATATCAACTCATAAATTTCGTAGACTACTTTCAGGGTGCCATGTGCTTGCGAATTTATCGCGTATTTAGTCTTCAGAAAGTTTGACGTGCACCGTGTATTTGAAGACGAAATTTATGGTAGTAATGAGGACGGTGATGATGATGATGATGATGATGGTGAGAGGGGAAAGTGGAGGAGAATTATGACAATGAGACTAATTTCGGGAACATCTTTTCGGTTTACTGCAGTTGCAAGTGTCATCTTGAGCGTTGTGAGTCTTGGAATTCCTCTCGAGTTACACCGTTTTACGTAAACAATGTCCTTATTAAAGGTTTTTGTCTGATTCAACCATCCTTTTATTTCAGTTACAATCGAAAAATTAAAATATTCCGTTCATAGGACTTTTGCTCTTTATAGTGACTGCGAAGTGGCAACAAGTGCTGACCTATTTTTCGGTAAATTTCTAGTACGGTACTAAGTTTAAGTACAATCGGCCTCTAAAAATTGACAAACGCATCATTGTTTGAAGTGCGAAAATGTTCACCCTTACTCACTTTGTGCAGCATTTGGAACCGGTGGACTAGTCAGATATGTTCAAACGCTAGAAAACTTCACATAGAGAATCACCCCAAGTGCTTTCACTGTCTGTTTTACGCGAGTTCTATTCATCTGTTGTTTAACCTCGTTAGAATAAGTATCGAAGGAATCGTGCCTATCGGTTCATCACCTGGTGGGACCTCTTGTTTTGAAATCAATAAAGCCGAAAGTTGAAATTAGACGTAGACGTAGAACTGTGAATGTTAAACAGTGTCTTTCTCTGGTGCTTCCAAGTTTTTTAATAAATACATGCTTATTGTAACATTTCATAATCAATGACCAAGAGAAGTTTGTAACACGCTGGAAGCATATAGAAACCAATAGAGCGGATAGCCATTTCCATGTGGTGTTTGGAATTTTTTTGTAGATTCTTGATCTCTCGGTCCGGTTGTAAATTTACAAGTCGTTTTCCGACATGATCCAAATGACCATCGACGTGTTTAACTAAGAGGAGATATTGGAGAATAAATGAGTGTGGAAGAGAGACACATCGTTGCCCTTCTACAAACACTTTAGGTTCACATACTCCTTACATTCGGTCAGGCAACCTGGATAAAAATTTCAGGAAAAGAAACCGTTCACAGCAACCCTCAGGTGAGTTGGTCTCTTGGAAGGCTTCAAATGAACAGGATGTTGTCAGTTTTTATAACGAAACGTTTACAAACGTCAAACCCGGTAAGCAGATCAGCATCGCCCAATCGACAACCAATTTTACTGAGATGCTTCTCGATCACAGTAGGTAGGCTAATTCTGCTTGCTAGATACTGTTGCGTGGATGTAAACGTATTGGTCAGGTTTCGCGCCCCAACTGTGTACATGTCCCACAGTGTCCTTTTGATGGGTCACCTTTATGGGATTAGTGACCATTGTGCACTTTGCATGTCCTACCATAGGACCTGCACTATTTGCTTCCGAATCGTCGGTTTCCAAGTTGACAGCTGTTATGGTTGGTTTTTTGTCTATCTGATCAAATTGTGTTATCCTTTGTGTTATAACCCACGTGTAAGAAAAAAACTCGTAAACTTAGACAACCAGACCGTTCTCTTCTTGGAGGCGCCTTCATCTGAATACAGGCCGTCCCTCGTTACTTTTGGGTCTGAGCACCTGCTCTTTGTTCTATGAGGTAGACTGTCATCAGAGACAGTCTGTATTCCAGGGATGGAGGTGAGGCAGCACCGTATAGCCATATTTGCACACATGTATCAGCGCACAGTTACCTGTATACCGCAAGTAGCTTTACACGGAGTGCACCGTAATATCTCAAATTTTTCTGCAGATTTAGTACCATAAGTTTCATACTTGTTTAAACGACAATCATACCACGCAACACCTTTTTTGTAACTTTGTGAAATTTGTTGAATTCTCAAAGCATTGAATGGCATCACTAGTAGTCACTGGCGTCTTTATCCTCTGCGCTTTTTTTGCCGTTTTTTTTATAGAAAACGCTAAGCGTCCACTGTTTGGGGACTACGCGCCCCGGAAGTGCAAACCTTTTGCCTGTGTTCTGATAGATGTTAGATTAGGTGGACTTATCTGCGCTCACCTATAGACTTTTCTACGCACGCACGCACACACACACACACAACACGAATCCAGACAAACTTCTGGGGAAAAAACGGAAGCACGCAGCAGTGTACGGACAGGTTTTCCTATTCAAGAACATCAGAGTCCATGGTCAAAAGTCGATGTCAAAGATGGTCAGAACAAGCTTTCGGATTAGAAGCTGATCATGGAAGATTGTTTGACAGTTCAATTTTACAAAAAAACCTCGGATGTCTTAACTAAGTACGGGCCTGTTGGGTCTACAAGCATACGACATAGATTGTTTGTTAGTGACACGGCCAATACTAAGTTGGCCTTCAGTTGTAAAGCGGATTGTTTATCGTTCCAGGAGCCGTTATGAAAGATGCACCAACATAAGCCCGAAAAAATGAACGAATTCTCTATTTTAGACCAAAATTTGGTAAACTCGTCAGGACCCTTTCAGAACTCACAACGAGAATATCCACGTTTACTGTAGGTATTTATCACCAAGCTGGATTATATGATACTGAAGAACCTGGGGTAACACACATTGGCAAGATGGTTTAGGTTCTATGAATCCAGAATGAAAGTGACCTTCCATTTTGAGCGCCAGCAACTATTTGCATGCGACAGAATGTCACGAACGGTTTTCTCCTCAAATGCTCTTGGAGCAAGAGCAAGAATTTTCTCTGCTTAGGATTTTTCAACCTATCCTGAAGCAGTATTTCCTTAAGATCCTCACTCTTATGAGAAGATGCCATAGACTGTAAATTATCCCGAGAGTCAGTCGTAAGACGAGTAGTAGAAATGATGTGCCAAAATATGTCTGTTCGTATTATCGTTTTCGGAGGGCGATCACCCATACAGTACCATGCTTTTGATTTCAGTAATTGTTTATGTGATAAGTATTGGAATGTTTTTTTAAAGTTGGCAACCGGACCCCTTTTACAAACAAGAATTTTGGGGACTACGATTTCACACGATGCAAACTGAGCTTCAGAGACCTCACTTACGCTTTGTGTCAGCACACTGATTCGTCTACTTGGGCCAAATTTAGTTCAGAGGTCTCTGGACAAGAAATATCGTCGGGTAAGCGACTTGGTTTTCTCACTACACGAACCAAATGACAGAAGATGTGCCGATGTAGCTTCATGTAGGATCACGCATTTCACCTGATAATGAATGATCCCGAATATGATGTGGTTGTATTTTTCAAGAAACTGTGTAGTCCTTTCGCTTATATATATCACCGTCAATGAGACTGAAACCACCAACAATTTTCTAACCATTTCAGTGTGTTTTTTCAACCCGCAGTTATCCTAAAAGTGCATTCATTATTGACCCATTCCATTCCAGTTTCTCCCAATTTTCGAGATCAGTATGCGGCAATGCACAGTCAACCAGTGGAAAAATTGGACGAAAAAGAAGAACTTGAAGACGAGTATATGACGCAAGCACAGAAACCTCAAGAAACTGAACTATACGCCGAAAAAGAATCGGAAAAGAACGCGAACGCGTTTGGATCTAGTACAGCCATTACCAATGGAGCGGACAGTTTGGTCGCTCTGCCAGCTACTCCGCAGGAACGTGGTTTGACCTGCCTAAATTCAATGCGACAAACATTAGCAGCAGTCTGGTGGTTTGTTCAGCCAGTACTTTTCACCCTGATTGGAGCTGAAGTCAACTTGTTCAGATTAGCTGGTGGTTCGACAGGTAAGGCGTTGGCTTCCCAGGATTTTACCAGCATAGGAGGGCTTAAAACGTTTGGGTGAATTCGGTTGTGTCCTGTGATTTTGTACTAATCGCGCCGACCTGTATGTAGTTCAGAAGATGTTTGTGGTAGCATTTCTGTACGGTGGTAATCGGTTAAACTGGAAAACAATCGCATACGAAATATTGTAGGGTTTGCAGCCAAAATATTGCATCAAAATTACACACTGTCTAGAGATAAAGCGGAAGAACACGGTGCACTGGCAACTAACGCCCCGAATTTCCACATAAAAATTCACCTTTGTTCTTGTGCATGTTCTCGAATAGCCGCTTGTTTACACATTTTAAGCAGATAATGTTGTGTGAGTTACATGTACATGGCAGGTCAAATCTGGGCGTGTTTTGCAAGGTTACAAAATTCCCGGTTGACTACTCGTCATCACATTTCTTCTCGAAATCGCTGACATGATTGAATGAAAGATGTTACTTGGTACTGATCCAGACGGCTATCAGATAACCCGGCCAGTTTTAGTGGAACTGTTTTGCTTCACTGGGAACTCGCGCTGGCTGCAGAGAAAACTTTAAAAGCAATTAGCTAAAGCAGAACCACTGCGCGTGAATTTTCCGCGACGAAGACCATATCGTGCGAATGACTGCTAACCGGAAAAACCGAAGACGCGTTTTACTTAACCTCTGCCTGATAAATTTCAGTTTTTACTTGGTAGAGATCAGGCTAGATTACCCGCACCTAGTTCCCTTCGTACGTTGAACCGTCCGAGAAGTTTCTGCCCCCCCTGCAAAATATCTCATGTTAGGTAACCTCTGATCGGAAGCGCTGCTAGGACCTCTCCTGTGGAGTAGCTCCAACTTTGGGTGTTTTTTTCCGCGAGTCACTCCTTACAGGTTTTGAGCTGCCAGTAAATTCTCGTTCATGACCACACTTCTACCTCAAACTCATCGGTAATCCGACTGTCGGAAATGGTTTCCTTTGTTACAATCTCTCAATGAATTGTAAACAAGCCGTTCTACAGGTTTTGAACTCTACCATCTTTTCAAAAAAAGTTTTTGTGATCCAGTTTTGAGTTATTATGTTTGCTGTATCAATATCTGCTACCCGGTTTACAATTGGGGCACGAACTCAGCGAACCAATTCATTTGTTTCTGGCTAGCTTGTTTGTGCCTAACGTACTTTTTTGACTCCAGAGCCAACAGTGTTTTGAAGAAAACATCGTAAATCACCATCATAAAAAATCTTGACTCCTCTGATAAAATCCAGTTGTACTCATTGTGAAGGGGACATTTTTATAGTCCGGGTTTCATTCTGTGAGTGTGCTTAATCTATGCTGCTTTTTCATATTGGTTGATAATTATCTACTGGGTGGATCTTATGAAACTCCAGGGGGGTTTGTACCCACGACCTCCTTGCTATTAGTAGAAGCCCCTACCGTTTGGTCACCAGTGGCTGCTCATGGATGAGACTTAATTGCATTTGGACAAGATTTAATGCCACCCTCCCTTCGGCGTCAAGTGGTCGCGACTTGGCGGGCTTCTCGACTTACAAGTTCTCAGGTCGAGGATTCACGCAGCTTGCGAGATATTTTTACTTTCGAGCTACTCATGATTTACTGATGAAAGGAGGAACTTGGGAACTGCTTCCGGTTGACGAAAAAACAGCCGTTCAGTGATTCCCAACTTGCTGCTGAAGATTAAGTCACGTACGGGGCTAAAGTTTGATCGAAATTTATAACTATCCTCAGTCTACCAGCATGTTCAGTTGGGTCAGTGAACTGTTCGCTGTATTGAAAATTTGAAAAGCTAGCCTTGAGCTCACGGCGTCGTTGTCACTTCTGTGGCTAAGCTACAGGAAGCAGAAATGGAATGCACAATTCTGGGCCAAGACCATGTTCGTATTCTATTTGCAGCCGGTTATGTAGTGACCCTTGATTTGCTCCAAGCTTGTCAGTTGTCTGCTTTCTAGATCATTCTAGTAACGGTTGACCACAGTCCAAACACTTTTTTCGCGAGATAACGACTCGACTATTGGCCGAACCAAATTACCTCTTCACAAATTATCATGTGCTGAACGGGAAGCAGTTGTTAACATACACATTTTCAGGGATTTACCTCCAGGCAAAATGATGAGCAATAATAGGTAAACAAAAACTGCTTGAATTATTGTGTATCGAACACTTGTTAGATGATAAGAAGTTTGTCTTTATGCATTCCACGACGAAGCAGTACTATGGTTTTCACAGTTTTCGCTGATACAATCGCGCTGTTCCACAATTTTACTTGGCCGAATGTTCCACAATAACGAACTATCTACTCAGTAAGGCCACTGAGATTTATCTTGTAACTGAGTGGGTTTGATGGAGCAGCTAAAACTCCTTGTGAGCTGTTGGGTTACATTATACAACGGTTTAGAATGTCGCAAGAAACGATATTTATTGTGGTGGACCCAGTAAACAGTTCATAATTAATAATGATCATCGTAAGCTCATCCCTATTTTATGGGGTCAGCTGGAAACAGCTGCTATTACGACAGTGTAGGATGCGAAGCCTGCTTCAATGTGACGTTTTTACCAGTGTGAGATCAAGGTTTCGTGGGCTTTCTGACTGGTCGACCTGACAGTCACATCTGCTGGCTAAAGCTAACTTGATATTTATACGTCCTAATCGGACAAAGACCATCGTTCCTATTGACACCCAACTCGTCTGTATCAGTGGCAACTACGATCAGTCCTCATCCGGTCAGGTTTTACGCACATCAACCGAGAAGGCCGACAGATTAGCTCAGGTGTAACTGTCTCACCTCGACTAAGGGAAAACCCTCTGCATCTTGTTTAAGACCCATTTCGAGTGGAACAGTCCTCGTAAATAACCACTGCTTTTATTCCTAAGATTTCTTTCGGGAAGTTTTTTCATTAATTGCCTGTAGGTACTATTATGCATGGTGTCATTCACTAAACGTATACGTGGAGCATAAAGTTTTTACTAGCATTCATCGAGGTTTGAAAGAAGGTGAGCCTGTTGTTACCAGAAAACAGGAAGGTTCTACTATATGAAGTTACAAAAATACTCGGTGTGACCATCTGAAGCCTGTCGGTGAATGAAGATTGCTACCTTGGGAAAAGTGATATCACTCCATCCAATTAATAAATTAATAACTAAATATAAAGTGTCCGAATCGTCAGATTAAGAGCACAGATCCGAATCTCCTCAGAAACTGGTGCCCTGCAAATGATTTCCAACACCAATGACAGTTTGCTGCTCACTTTCACATCCCAGGATGACTTCGCCGTGACGAAAAGCAAATCATCAGAATAGTCAGTGAAAGAATTGGACGACCAACAGTTCGTTTGGGATATTGACGCTAGACACAGTAGAACCCAGGTTATGCGGACAAATCGAACGCTTTCGTAGAACTAATCAGTTGGCAACCGGGAAAGCAAACTACGGGATACCATGAAGTTAGGAGATATCGTAACAGAACCAACAAAATAACAGCACTGTACAGCTGTTTCATCCTTAGTAAGAATCATCAGCAGTGCGCATCTCACGAAACTCCGGAAATTCTCGAACCCTCGACCTCCTGCCTAGTAGTTCGGTCACGATCTGCTGATTAACTCGCACCTAGACAGGACAAAGTGCCACTCATCCTTCAATCACGAGATCCACATCACGCGTTCACACTTGTTGAGCAGCGACTTCTCAGATGGAAGTTTCACTCATCAGGTGAAGTTTATTCTTCTACTGAGCTACTTATAGATTGTTGTTAGTGTGGTTCTCGGCTTTTCAGGATAGATTGGCTTCACTTACAGCACCAAACCTCCACAAAAATTCCCAGATCTTCTCACACAACCAACAGTGTTTGTTTGTGAGGAAACTAACGGACCAGATAACAGTCATTAGTTCACACTCAACATAAACCTAACTTTTAAAGTAGTAGCCGTCAAATGTCACGAACGACTGGTAGGCAAATGTCCATCGATCAAAGGGGTTTAGAACCCACGAGTAGATTACGCCAAGTCTCATCCCTGAACTTGACTGCACGAAACAAGCAGCTACGAAGGGGAAAGGATCAACCAACCAACTTTATGACATTTGACGCTGATTTCTGGACGGCGGAGTCCATCGTATGTTGAGACGACAGAGACAGCAAAATGATATTGCACGACAAAACAGTGGTAATTATATTACTTGCCAGTATTCAGATCCGTCAGAACGTGTGTGTGTGCGCGCGCGTGCATTTACGATAAATCACGTCGACTCTACAGTTAGGTTCAAGTGGGTGGAAGGGAAAATCACATATCACCCGACTGAGTCCGTCCGACACTGTCGGAAAAAAGTCGAATAACTCATTATTTGTGATATCCTGTGGATAGTTTGAGAACAGACCTTTTTCTAAGATGTATGGTATTCTGTTCGGCCAGGTTTGTGTCTGCTGGGATAATATGCAAATGGCATATTATATAAAATCTTAGTCGGTCTTAAGTGAACAAAGTCTACCTTAAAATTGTAGTTTTAACTGTAATAAAGTTCCTAAAATGTGAGAAGTTCAGTTCTTTGAGAAAATTTCGAGATTTAGGATGGGGCTTGCACGTTCAAGCCCCTGCAACGCTAAACGAGAATCTGTTTCACCTTGTGCTTGAGGTCTTCAACATTACCCTCATTTCTTTTGCTTTAATGATCGTCCATATGATTGTCGTACTGAACAGACCCCTTGAGCCAAGCAGTATCGCAGAATGGTCACATGGGTAAACCACCAATTCGGAGTAATCCCAATTTTCACACAAACCGTCATCAGTGTCACTCGAGGAGACAGCCAACAAGTAACCACCTCATGTGGTTTCCTTGACTGAAGGATGAGTGGCGTTATGTCCTGTCTAAGTGATCAGCCGCTCATGGTCAAACGGTTAAGCGTTCAAATTACCAGCCAGGCGGGCGTGGGTTCGGAGCTGCCCGAGTTTCGTGAGATGCGCACTGCCGATGATTCCTAATAAGGATAAAATGGCAGTACAGTGCGTCTCGGCTTTTCAGCGTAGACTGGATTCACTTACCGGATGAAATCTCAGTTAAGAATAAAGGGGAGCCTACTGGAAAGGGAAACCACTTCAACTAATCAATAGATTTTAACAGTATCTCCTAATTACGAAACATTGGTGCTTTTGACGCAGTCCGTCGTTCAGGACAGCGTACAAGTGATTCCTCCCGTGATTAGCCGTTGACATTGACGTTTTAGCTGTGATCGGAGGCGTAAGATCTCCGCATGTTTGTAGTAGACCCGCACTTAGTACCTTCCTTCCCACATTTGTTCTTTTCTTTATAGGAATTCGTTTAACTAATTGAGATCTCGAAGGAGTAAACCCATGTGCACATGAATAATGCGCTCCACCGAGAAACCTGATAAGTTGCTGGGCGATTAGGCACTACTGATCTCGCGCTGACATCTTACCTTAAGTGACGTAAAGATTGCAGGGATAGCAGTGCAGAATCTGCATGTGGAGCAGTGTTCACTTTTACTCCAACTTGCTGGACCAACTCACCGTGACCGACATAATTATAGTTGGGACAATTGATTTCATTCATGTATAGTCACAGAGAGAACTGAACATCAGGCTAAAATACTCAATGCAGTGTTACTTTGATAATGATAAAAAAACGAAAGCTTGTTTTACTTAGTGTTCGTGAACTGTGGTTTGTGAACTGGAGTTATGCGCTGCAAAAAACCACCCCTTGCACCTGAAGTATAGGCAAATCTGTTCATACGATCTTTACTTTCAACTTGAAGCATATGCATTTCTGGTCTACTTCAGCACAGTGTCAATACGTGTACAAAATGCTTGGATGAATCTCAGAACCCCCCCCCCATTTCTTTTTGTTTGTCTAATATAGCCCCTGTTTCACCAAAAACGGTTACGTTTGGTATAGCAGTTTGGCTCAAAATTTCCATCCCCTCCTGTTTTTCAGGTGTTGGAGTGGGCTGTTTACTAATCGCTCTTCTGGTACGTGTCGCTGCCACAGTAATGGCTGTCCTACCCTCCAAGATGAACATGAAAGAACGCCTATTTGTCGGCCTGTCTTGGTTGCCCAAGGCCACCGTTCAGGCCGCCGTCGGTCCAGTTGCCTTGGACACAGCGAGAAAGTTACATGCATCATCGGAAATTATCGGATACGGTGAACTGGTAAGTATCATCTTACAGTTTAATCTGACGAAACTGTGTCGATTCTCAAACGACGCCTGAGTTGAATGACAGATGAATCAGAGACCTAGTGTTTGCTTCTTTATCGAATTTCGCACAACGGATTGCCGGAGATTTTGCACCAGTTGTACAAAATTTATCCGCACCAGAATTTTTTCAAAACCAGAATCCAACAAAATTTTCGGAACCGGTGAATCTGTCGAACACAGCATTCTAACAGTTCCAACTGAAGTCCTCATTCGTGGATTTGATCCCGAGCACTTCGTTGGAACACAACTTTTATTCACCTTACGATCTCCAACAAACTGAAAAGTAACAAAACGACGTTAAGGTATCATTGAATAACTGTAGATCCGGCAGCGATCTCTTGCCTCAAAGAAACAGAGGCATGAATACCACGAAGCATTACACAGCATCATTGGGAAATCCTTTAGCACACTCACTCATCCCTTGGTGTGAAGTTAGGGGATGACAGAAAATGCGGTGAAAACAGCATGCTAAGCTGCAACCAAATGGTCGGGCATTTACCTTTCAAATTCGATTCAAAGTCTACCGGCCAACCATCAAACCATCTCACAGTGTGATGCAGATGAAGGCAGCCCAAAATCGTTCGGTGACGAAGGTCCGTTTGTTCTGGTCAACCGTGAAGGCAGACAGTCAGAGTACTGCAAACAAATAATGGCCCGGTTGACACAAACAATCATAGAACCGATCACAGTCAAGCGCATTCGAACAGCCATTTCAGGTTTGAGAACACCAGCCAACAAGACCGCACATTAATATAAAAAACGAGTTATTCTTCTTAGTGAAGTGAGATTTTCTTGAAGCGAACAACGGCCTTTTGATCAACCACGAATTGAGGTCATTTCGTCGTGATACCCATTGGGATAGTTCATTAGGATGGCAGATAAGGATGCAGAATTATGGCTTGCAGTATCTCCAATTGCTACCTTGCTTTATGTGCATTTTTAGGCACCCGGATAAGTTTTTGAACGAATGTTTTAATGGAAACTTCGCCCAAACTATGCTGAAAAGCCGAGGTGCACAGTAAAGCTGTTTCAACCTTATTGGGAAGTATCGACCATGCGGGTTCGAGACTCCCAGGAGTTTCGTGAGATGCGCACCGCTGATGACTCCCAATAGGGATGAAACAGTTGTGCAGTGTTTCTTGGCTTTCCGGCATGAATTGGTTTTACTTACAGGACGAAATCCCCATAAAAATTTTCAGATCTGCCCACAATAATAAAAAATGAATGCTCTGCAATTTATACGAACGAGGTTTTTCGTGTATCATTTTCCAGCAGTTATGACATGCTCGTTTCTTTCATAGGCAAGTATAAGTCCGCGGGTTCCGCTAGTTTACGAGGGGCCACCAGCTACTTTGTCCATTTTTATTCAGTTAGTACCTTCAAAAATTTTGAACCACGGACATTTCTGCCCGAGAATTTCAACCCCAAACATTTCAAACAAGGGACACTGAAGCCCTGGAACGCAAATATACGCGGAGAAGTATTTTAACAAAACCAGGCATTCTCTAATACAATCCAACGGGGACTGTTCTCAGTCGACCAATTCATTTACGATTTAAAATATTGAAAGAATAGGATTATTAGAAAGATAGGGTAATCTTCTGAGGTATTCAGTTGATTAGAGAAACCATCAAAAGCTCCCTGGTGATTGGAGTGACGGCAAACCTTAGGACGGGTGCCCAGTTGATCTACCGATCTGAGAATTGTAAAGCCGAGCAACTCAGGTGTGGTCCGTAAGAAATGTAGCGGAGTTCCCACAAACCTTCGTAACTGAAGCCAAGCGATATCCAACATCTGTTTATTCAAGTCTTACTATTCTTCAAGCGACCTCGAGCGGAATCAGTGTGTTCATTCCGACATATGGCTCTCCATAACATCTAATCAAACAGAGGGCTACACATTCCATCCACAACTAATTCTTCTCCTCTTCACGGAATTGCCGTTTACAGATTTGCTGCCGCTTCACGAGACACTGACCTACAGAAGTAATCAGGTCATTTCTGGAAGCACCCTTAGCCAATATAATATATGGTCAATTAATTTGGAATGAACATTTCGGAATTCGTTTATTTCACTAGACCGTATGAACAAACTGTCTAATCCAGGTAGTCTGCATTGCCGAAAACGAAATTCGTTTGTTGAGGTGGTGTGGTAGCCTGGCGGTTTCGCTTTCGTACATCGGGACTATCTTAATTCACACGATTGTACCCGAAACTGTTGGTAACTCAATGACCATAATATATTAAGGTGTTTGTCTAAGGTAGAGACCTAGGAGTGAGGAAGACTGCTGAGACACTGCATAAGTTGGGATATGAAGCTTCCTCGTCTATGCAGTTTCGACACTCGAACGTAATTACTGTCTTTGGTGTTTACCGTACGTGTGTTCAGGCATCGTGCTACGCATTGGTCAGCAAGAAAGACTTGGAAAGCCGCCTTGGCCAAAAATCTTTGCGAATTGCTCATGGGATCAAATAACTGCCAGTGATGTACAGAAATAATGTAAAAGAGTACCCAAAGCAGTTCATGAATTGCACGTCCATTTGAGATCGTGCAGTCTTCCAAAGTGAACTTTATTGTAGACTGTCCCCAACTGAGAGTTGTTCCGTCTAGTTTGGTGGAACGAATTACAGGAAACAGCAATGTGTGACACTTATGGGCAGGTAGACTTTGTGCAAGCGGTCCACTATTTGACAGGATTAGTGCATTTTCTCCGATGCGTAATGACAAGTTTTGGTCTAGTCATGCCATGAAGGCGTGTTAAAGTACATGCGCATATCCTATGCAGACACTGAAGACATCGTGCGAACCGCACCAAGCCAGCTGAAGTTCTCTGTGGTGGATAATGTCGTTAAACACCGTTCAGAATTGCAGGGCAATAGCTAATGAGGAAACAGATGACAAACAGACGGCGACATCGGTCTACATCGTATACACTCCCCCGAAACAGGCGCCGCTTTCTAATTTGCCAATCTGGAACACACCGGAGGACTGAACGTGGTACTTTTTGCTTGTTTGTTTGTTACTGCTCACTGGCTGTTTGTTGCAGTCATTGTTTCTGATGCTATGTGAACGCACATGGTCAGTATGCTTGCGTACAATTTGAATAAAAGCCAAAAAGCAAGTGGTAACTGTCGCTGGCTGCCCAACAGTTTCCTGAGGTCATCCGGTTAAGGAACGATCCAATGTGCTCCTTAATTATGCGTACATCTTCTCTTGCAACACCTCTTTCCTGACTCTGGGGGGACGAAAGAGAGGTTGCAGTCTCATGGGGAGTTCTCGGCCAAATAGTTTTGTCGGTGATCCAAGTCGAACATAGTATCGTGTCCTGTCCATGTGTAATCACAGCTATCTTATCTTCACTACCACCTCAAATTACGGACCATCTACCCTCGTTTTTGCACACCACAGGTGCTCACTTTGGCCGCGATTGCAATTCTCATCTCAGCCCCTCTCGGAGCCATCCTGATCCCACTAACTGCACCCTATCTATTACAACAAGACTTGGCCGCAACGCAAGTCATGGTTGCTCAAACTAGCCACAGAAAGAAACCGGAATTACACCCACATCCAGCACCCGTGCAAGTAACCAAGTCGACGACCTTACCACCGCTGCCTGAGAGACCTGTAGGGACACAATCACACACACTCTCTGTGAACTATCACAGCAATGAAGAGCTACACTAAGCTCAAATGCTCTTCCAACATTTTCCCTACAATACAATAGTATGCGCGTATTCGAACTGCATGTTTTTACAAACAAGTCACGTCTGTAAGCTCAGTGTCTGTAAGCTCAGAAGAGCGAACAACCTGTTTCTATAGCTGGGACGTCTTTTATTATAGTAAATTACTAACCATATTTTTACGGATTTTACACCATTCGCTATGATTTAGCCAATGCACTGGGGCGCGAAAACATGTTTTTCACGTAGAGAATTCAGTCATCTCATTCACGCTGTTCTATACATTTTGACTTGTATGTTGATGCTGACTTGGAAATTCTCAACCATTTTCAAATGGCGCGCTTGGTTGGAAAATGAGGATTTTGTGGATTGTTGCTCTTGTTTGTAATGTATCCCTTTCCATCCTTCACTTTTAACCCCTACCCACTCATTTGTGGAACAAGTTTATCCAATCTACTGGCATACTAGAGCGTGTCGTTGCAGACGATCGTCTTTCACAAATTAATTGCTTTGTATTCCCCCCCCTGTTATCTGTGTCAATTTATCCCCACTGCTACTGGTCACTGATCACAATCCACTTTGAGCAACCGACAATCAAGGCAAGTGAGGGAATTCTTTGCTCTAACAAATGGTTGGTGACTGCAGAAGCATATTGTTGAGGATATCCCCACGAAAAATATGTTGCCTCTGTGTGTGATGCACTAGCTGGACAATCAACAAGTTCCGGGTCTATCCCAACCCTCATGTCAATTGGATTGTTTTACCTAAATGTAATTTTTATAGAATAGACGGAGGACCCACGATCTTCACAACTTCCATTCAATTGATAAAATATAAGGATGAAAGACCGTCCGTTCCCCTAGTACGTATAATGTGTACACACTCACACGAAATGGGTGTGTTTGTTGGACTTGCCATCTCAAAAAATATTTTTCTATATCTTTTTTATGCCTCACCTATTTCTGTGCTGAGTAGCAATCACCGATCTCCTGACTCTCAAGCACATTCATCTGGCTCACTCCCTTCAGAATCTGATTTCAAGCGAAATGTTTGATAATTATAGTTTCGTTTTCATCCCATCCCTACCTTTCCCCTATTTGGTGTCCCACAATGCGAACTCGGAAGTGTCGAGAACAGCGCGCATGAGTTATTGATTTTTTTCGCAACATTGGCGTTTTCATTCACACATACGGTCAAAACGGTAAGGCATACAAGAAATATTCTGCTATTCTTGGGTAATAAATTTGACCTAATGGAAAGTTTGGCCATAATCAAGCTGTTAAACCCAAACGAAACCTTGACAAGATCATTTTATCGGTTGATCCCACAACAGTTTACGATAAATGACTGTGTAACCGTGTGCATCCCAAGATTACCGATGGATTTGGATTGTTCTTGAATGGTATCTCTTCAGAAGAAACATCAAAATGTCTTTTCAACTCAGATGCTCTGTCGGGGGTGAATAACCTAGGAAGACATCATACATTAAGCACCGTATATGGAGAAACATCAGACTAATCCGGATGTCTGGAACAGAAAATTGGAGTGTCCAGACTACGATCTGGTATTCTGTGAGGGAATTCTGTATAACAGAAAATCCAGGTGAATAGGATATAGCTTAAACTATAGTCTTCATAATACAAACTGCGATCCGTGAAACTCAAGCTGCACTCCTGGTTAATTCAATTGCAGGACGGGCAGCAAATCTTTTATACACTAGACGTAACAAACTACTCATAAATTGCTGAAAACCTTTAGACCACGACCGCCTTCGCCCTTCCTGAGGTTCATCATGTGAGCACTGTCCCTGAGTTTCCGCCAAGCTTATGTTCCACTTGAACTCAGATTGTAAGAAGTTCACGGATTACACTGATTTGCACACCAATCTGGTTTTGACTGCAGACTCAACTGAATCCAGCTGAATCTCTCGTTTATGATAGTCCACCTCAAACGAATGTGCAAATATCGTGCCTGGTGCAGCACATTCACCTAAAGCGGACCACCATAAACTTTTTCAAAACAGGTTTTATCGGTGAATTTTATTGTGTCTAGCTTCGAATTATGAACGCGCGCTTCCCAACTGTGCCTGCCACTACAAGATGTGGATCAGTTAAGCGGCCCATATCGGGAACGTACCATAAAACTGATAAGGTAGGCCTAGAGCGTTCTTGTCTGACGGCTGAGTAACATTCAAGGACACCGAGCCTGGTGGAAGCGGCTGACACATGATTAGACCACATAGGCGAACCGAAATACACATCACACTAAATGAGGTGGCACACAGAACAGACAGAAGTCAGAGTGGACTCTGAGCGTGGAAGAGCGTCAAATATCGTAGCATGGAGCAATCGACCATGAAGAAGGCCAAAGAGCCACTGGTGTTATACCCTCAACTGCTTTAAAACAGTGAGTATGATTAAGATGACTGAAGGCTGGGGGGGGCACATTCGATTCCTACGGTGTAACATAAGACGCCTTATAATTTTGCGCAATGTACTACTCATAAGACGCCTTATGTTTCCTCCTACAGAATTCAGAAACTTCTAGGTATTCAATAACAAAACAAGTTCGGTCTTTCAGGTAGACCCTAGTCGGTTGGACAGCTGGCTATAAACAATAGATCAGAATATTGTGACAAACTGTTAATTTTCCCGATAACTTTAGCACATCTCCTTGCTCAGTGATGGTAGGGTATTCAAATAGAGCATTCGTGAGGAAGTCTCCTTAGAAAATCATATGCTAACTCCGAATTCAACGCAAAACGTGATATTCTACCTTGTACAAACTTCAGTAAACTGACAGCTGATAGTAATTTTGCAGGAATGATAACCGTTTTCCGAGAAACGCGCTGTATAGTCTGAAAACTAGACCATAATTAGCGTACCAATGATCATAACTTGTGGCTTACCTAGTTCAGACCAAAAACAATTTGTTCATTTACGTATTCTATTCTGAGGCAAATAATTTGGTGCGCTGGTCGTTGTACACTAGTGTTATTTCGGTACTCTGAGCGTTTCTGACATAGACAAGTGTTTGTTTATGCGCGAAATGTCAACCTATGTAGTGCATGTTTACACATACCAAAGTAAACTCATTAAGAAAACTTGACATCTCCTGGTTCTAGGGATTTTTTCTTCACCCGTACACTCTAAGCGAATTGAAATAGACTGGCTGACTCCAGCCTTTCGGATTTCACGTTGAACTTACCGATAAATCAACACACAGAGACAACGTCTTCTTTATAACTCCATTGGATCGAATGGTCACCTATGGTGTGACCAAGAAAAACGGAAGTCAAGACGGATTTGCTTCACTATGTAAAATGTGGAAATGGTTTCAAACTACCTGGATCATCGGCAGGTCACTGTCAGACTGACGGTTGATTGCAAATGAGCAGCTGACATAATCGTCAGCACACACAAGGCCACTTTGTTTGTTCTTTTGAAGAGCACTTTTTCGCTGGACCAATTCCGGAAAGTCTGATCTAACAGTGACAAATAGACGAAGGAACTCGGGATAAAGTCCATTTTCCGAGATCACCTGAACGGTCGCCCAAGGCTACTGAATTTCGGTATGTATAATGTCATTCTAGATAAGTCTGTCTCTTCACTCCGTTACCCGTACTACCAGCGAGTGAAGCAATGCAGTCAGCAATGGCTTGCAGGTCTGTCGTCAGAACACCGGTGTTCCGTTGATACAATGTCGGAACTCCCCCACCCCCACCCCCAGACACACACACACTAACTTTATACAAAATAACATACCTAATTAACCGAGTTGCCTAGAGAATTAAGAGATCGATTTCAGGAACTCAGCCCTTAGACTTCATTTAGTCAGTCACAGGTTGGACGCTGATAATCTGTTCGTTCATTATTCGTGACTGGACGAGACCAGACCATATTTCCTTGTTCTATCTGGGTTTTCCATGGGTTTCCATGAGTTTTCCATAGATTACTCAGGCTATGTCTGCCAACCCAGGTGGTCAGAATGATCCACACTAGACACTATTTAAATAAACTGATCGTTGGGAAAACTTTCTCCCTGCCAGATATCGCCTCCGATGGGGACTCAGTATAAAACTTATTGGGATCGAAAGAAATATCCCGTCTGCCCGAAGACTCTCATCGACGAACAGCCATTGTACCACAAACCAGGAATATCTACCAAAATTTGTGTTGCTGCGCTATCTACTTATTGATGTTCTCATACATTTTGACGTATCGCGACACTCATAGTCATCACACACATTAATAAAAACAGAACTTTTTTACTCCACACCTGCATGCTCAGAGAAACTTACCCTGACAACACGGAAGTTCTGACAAGTCGGTCCAAACTCCTCAGATATGTATCAAACCACCTATCAACCTCTGCATCCCAACTGCCTCACCCTCTTATAAGCCATGAGAAAAATCGCAATAAGTCGTCATTTGGAACGTGCTACTAAACACAAAGCAAAAACTTATGTGGTTTGATGAGCTCATTTAGGGGTGCACAGAGGACCTGAGAGCGACCAGTCTTCAAAGTTTTCCTTTAAAGTGTTTCTGTCCTTGACGCTAAACGACTACACATACTCCGAACTATGCTTTGTTGGTACTCAATTTGGACAGATTTCAACAGTGATTTCCGCCCTCTGAACACGCCAATGTTTTCTAATACTTTAGATTGGAACTGACCAAAAGTTTCGTGCATAAATTACTTCGACGTTGTGTTCAAGATTTGACCTTCCGGAGTTGGAGTGGACTGGAGGAAACCAGGCTATAGCTAGTGACGATCGAAGTAATGTTTTCATGGTGCAGTTCATAGCGTCACCTCACGGATTTTTTTTCAATACATCTAACCCACTACATCTAATACAAAAATAAGAGTGACAATCTGAAGTTTGCTATTCAAATACATCAAATGTAGGGCAAACAGTGGGATGTGATTTGTGGCGGTTTCCAGAATTTCAATGAGTGGTACTCATCAGGTCTAGGCGTGTGAGTTAAAATAAGAGAGGAACAGGCACTCAGTTCCAAAAAGATGATGTTCACTTGATCGTTTGCAGTCCAACTGCCGAGCCCGACGAACAGACCAATGGCCAAACAGTGCGTCTGAGCTACACATATTCCGCAGCATTACCATATATAAACAGCTGAGACCTCAGGTGAGACCTCAGAAAATGAGCTTCTCTGTCGTTCAGCTTCTTTTGAGGGCTCCAAAACGTTCTACACTCCTCCAGTTTCGGTACACAGAGCAGGAGTCATGCCAGTTGGTAAAATTGTGTGCACTTGAAGGAACTCTATGGTTACAGGCATAGTCGCGTTACGGACGTAAATATTCTATATGATTTTGGCTCACAGATTTACACATACTGCGTTTTCCGTTGAAATTTCGCCGTGTAAGTGAAGCTAACCTATACCGAAAAGCCAAGAAGCACTTCACAGCTGTTTCGTCCTTAGTATGAATCGTCAGCAATACGCATCCAACGGAACTTCACAGAGTTTCGAACACGCAACCTCCCGGTTGGTGGTTTGAACACCAAACCCTTCGGCCATGGTGATTGATCAGCAGTGCGATTAGCACTCACCTAGACAGGATACGGAGTCACCAAGTCTTAAATGACGGAAGTCACATCACGTGGTCATGTGTTGACTCTGCCCCCTCCACTAGCGTCTTCTAGGACGGAAGGCACACTCGTCATTTGCACTAGTCTTCTGAGCTACCAATAACAATCTATGGGTGACTCAGGAGGACCAGCCAGGATATCACTTTATTCGACAGTGATTAAAAGTTTTTGCGACCAGGGCTTGTCCACGGCTGCCCGATTTTTCAGAGGCTAGCCTAATGACCTAATCGAGTACAAGTGCCTAGCGGATTCTGCCTTCAGAAACCCGACGCAAACAGCGTTTAGTGAAGATCAGCTGTGTCGTCATCTTCAACTTTCGGATACATGGGTGTGATAAATAGATTCTCGCTTCAAAGCCAATCTGGCGAAAGAACTAAGGACGTAACGAAAACACTTCAAGTTCCAATAGATATCCGAACCGTCCTCTTCACGAGGGGCTGCTCGAAAGACGATTATATAAGGAGATCTGGATTCAAGTGAAAATTTTTAATGAATAAAATTGAGCAACATAGGAATGGTCCACTGAAGCAAGCACATGTTTTGTAATCAGAAGAGAGAATGAAATCCACCTGGTGTCACGGTCCCCAACATTCATATTAGGGACAGAACTCATGTGCAGAATTCTGGCCTAAAGAGTAGAACCCTCTGATAATCTCACGCTAACCATTTCTCTATCATTCTAAGACATCTGGGACGAACCCCCGGATAGAAATGCTAACCCTCCGCTAGTTTAAGCTTGAGCATCCTCGTAGCATCCCAAACAAGCAGGAGTTTCACTAGCAAACGTAATTTCATATCACTTCGATGGTAGCTTCGTTACATCAGCCAAAGCACCCCATTCGACGCATACGGTATAACAGATGAACGAAGCTGTGTT
>SJOL01006466.1:740462-780472 GCA_004794785.1 Opisthorchis felineus
TTTTCAGAGGCTAGCCTAATGACCTAATCGAGTACAAGTGCCTAGCGGATTCTGCCTTCAGAAACCCGACGCAAACAGCGTTTAGTGAAGATCAGCTGTGTCGTCATCTTCAACTTTCGGATACATGGGTGTGATAAATAGATTCTCGCTTCAAAGCCAATCTGGCGAAAGAACTATGGACTTAACGAAAACACTTCAAGTTCCAATAGATATCCAAACCGTCCTCTTCACGAGGGGCTGCTCGAAAGACGATTATATAAGGAGATCTGGATTCAAGTGAAAATTTTTAATGAATAAAATTGAGCAACATAGGAATGGTCCACTGAAGCAAGCACATGTTTTGTAATCAGAAGAGAGAATGAAATCCACCTGGTGTCACGGTCCCCAACATTCATATTAGGGACAGAACTCATGTGCAGAATTCTGGCCTAAAGAGTAGAACCCTCTGATAATCTCACGCTAACCATTTCTCTATCATTCTAAGACATCTGGGACGAACCCCCGGATAGAAATGCTAACCCTCCGCTAGTTTAAGCTTGAGCATCCTCGTAGCATCCCAAACAAGCAGGAGTTTCACTAGCAAACTTAATTTCATATCACTTCGATGGTAGCTTCGTTACATCAGCCAAAGCACCCCATTCGACGCATACGGTATAACAGATGAACGAAGCTCTGTTGCTGGTGATACGTTTGGTCATTCTTCAAGAATAACTTCTTCGCACCCTTCTACTAATTAACACTTCTGTATAAGGGTTAATTTCTAGTAATGTCCGCTCTTGTAATACTCTCCATGTTGAAGACGAATATATGACTGATGTGTCAACGCACTTGCTATTTCGATAGCAAGGGGAATGATTTTTATGGAGTTTTTAAAGTCAGAACACAGCGTAGTGGAATAAGATGATGTAATCCGACGTTTCGGTTGTTGTCGCCAACCTCTTTCAAGGATTTCTACAATCAATTGAATACGAGTCAAATGCGGCGTCGTTTGGGTCCACTATCCTGTCTTCTGATTGGTGTGTTCCTGTGATCAGTTGGCAGTCAGACGCGACCAGCATGCGTGGTTGTGTATTAGTACTGTGCGATCATGTGTTTACTTTACTTATCATGTGCCTCCGTTTGTTGATGTGCTGGTTGTTATGCGGTGAGATCCCTGTTTGACTATGCCTACCAAAGTGTGCAGTAAATCCAAGCCAGATAGACGGATTGCTGGCGCCATCACTACGGTTGACGTTGTTCGGTTGTGTTGATCTCTAGGGCATCAGCACACGTCCGTCCCACGTGTGACTTGAATCCTGACTGCAGTAGACGTGTACCACCAATGTTGATTTGATGGCTTGACTCAAGCGCGTGGAGTGTAATGGCTGAGTCGCGTCCAAGTATTTTTTAAACTCTGTTGGGTCTGTTGTGGGGTTTTCGGGATATGTATTGTTCATATTCACATCACTTTCGTTTGAGCTCTCGTTTAATAAGAGTGAAACTCGAGTCCAGTGTGGACTCACCAGAATAATTACGCCAGGACAGGAGGACGTCTGTTGGGTCTCCTGGACGAAAACAAGCGCGTTGTTTGTGCTCCGTGATCCGTACCTGGCTGTCTGAACCATGTATATGGCCAAATATTATGTACAGGGAATTTGCTAGACGCTATTTGGGTGAGGTGTTTCGCTTCAATGGGGTCCTTAGCCCTTACGGGATGTCATTATAAGGTGTTATCAATTCGAAAGAATGTTTTAATATCATAATCACGAAGTATCTTTTGAATGGCGTCTGAGGTACCATTTCTGTAGGATATTCCCACGATGACCATGGGGCTTTCGTCCCCCTGACTCACCATTCCGCATAGCGTTCTCCCCATTCGTACGGCAATTCGCCTTATGGGATATTTATTTTATGGTAATACCCTACTAAGTCGCTCCAGTTCGTCCGCCCGTATAAACTCATCCGACCATAGTTTCTTGACGCGATTCACCATCGATCCGACAACTGCGCGTCTGACGCAGTGTGGATGCGAAGACTCATAATGCAAGTACCTGTCTGAAGTGAATACTTGTCTGAATGTGTAGGCTTCCTGTGGGTTCCCACTGAGAATCCATGGCTAGTGTTAACAGATAGCTTTCAGTACAGGAAACTAATGGTTTTCTGTTCGTTCTCAGTTTCCATCGTGAATTTTATACTACCGCATTGTTCGTTCGAGCGGTTTAGGAAGGCTTGCTATTGTGTGGCTGATACGATCGCAAATATCTCGTCAACGTATCTCAGTCAGGTGCGTGTTGGTGGGTGAAGTCATGTAAGGCCTTAGTTTCAACATGGTGCAAGAAAGGCTTAGCCAATACGGGTGATGCCTGAGAGCCCAAAGCGGCAATTTCAGTTTGTCTATAGAGTGCGTTTTGAAAGGTTAAGTTAGTGGTGCTTAGGCACAGTTCAACACCTGTAATAATATAAAAAGGGGTTAAAGTTGTTCTCTGTGCCAGAGAAATATCGTCGCACAAAATGGAGGACAGAAAACATATGCAGTCGAGAATTGGTACACCAGTATAAAGAGCTGTGACATCAAAGCTGACTGATAGTTCATCATCATTGATGTGGGTAGATTGGAGGATAATGACAATATCAAAAGAGTCATTCACGTGACATACCACCAGCTGATAATACGGCTTCAAAAAACTGCTCAAATATTTGGATAAGCTCTAAGTTGAGCAACCAGTGTAGTCCACCATGGGACGCATGGGGGCACCTGTTTTGTGGATTTTCGGTAACCCATAAAATCTTCCGGGTCTATTGGATTTTGGTGCAAGTGAATACCACTTTGCTTGACCGAGCTTACGTTTCAGTTGTTGTAGGTACTCATTAACCCGAATTTTGGTCTTGTCGAGAGTTGGACTTTCTTTCGACGGTTCGCTCTTCTCGCAAGGACTCAGTGTTGGATGTTCGAACACTTTGCATCATACTTCACGTTCCTCCTTGAGGTCATCTGATTTTTCAAAAAGCGGATGGTGTGAAAAACTGCACTCGGTGGTTCCACGGACAAGCGCACTTAAGGCTGTTGTCGACTCGACGGTAATTAAATTACAAGCCGAATTATTCTGTATCTTGCAGCTTCAGGAAGTATTGCTCCGAAAATCAAACGTCCCTTGATTTAGTGACCCCAGGAATGTTTACCCGAGGATGAACTGTCTCGGGATGCAGTGTTTGCGATGACCTTGAGTGAAGCTGCGCAGTAGTGACAGTTGAAATCCTAGAGCGTATTGATCACATACTGTCACCAGATGAAAAGAAATCAAATCACAATGCTGCACTCAGCTCACACATGCAGTTAACGGTAGTCTGCGGGCTAAATAACTCCCTACTTTAAAAGCACGCAACACAGACTCTCGGTGAGCAATGTACTTTATACTGAGTGGGAGGTTGTAATCAATCATGTCAGATAAACACACCGATTAATTAGTACAGCGAGGCGACGAAGTCACTTGCAACACTCTTGAGTGAAACTGCAGACACTTAAACCACTTAGACTAGCTGGCGATGCGCACATTTCAGTTAACCAGATTGGGGTCATGCTTGATTAACCAGTAGGAAGAGTTTGGGTGGCAGGTGAATCTCCTGCTGGGTCCCGGATCCTACCAGGTAGAGTCACGGAGCGATGAGCGGTAAGTCAAGATTGGTTGACTTACCTTTTGATCCCACACTTTGTTCCCTCGGTGAAAGCTTTCAGATGACCAACAAGAGTGCAAATTGTTCTTTGATTGCCTCATGAAAGATAAGAATTTACTCATGTATCATCGACTCCTAATGAGCGGCACAATTGTCGCCTCGAACTTGGCTTCCATGCAGGACTGTAACTGACGCGGGAATCAAAACTGCCTATGGCATCGCAAAAGCATCTACCTGCTTCGACAATATTAATTTATATGGTTTCTTAAAATGGGCCACTGTGATTTGAAGGTGTTTAGTTCTCCACTATCTTGGTCACTGATCCCGTAACGTCTATTCCAGCTCGCTAGGAAATCACGCCATCGTCCACTGTCTTGCTACTGCGGGAGAGTAGTTCCCGGATTCTTGCAACAATCAGAAAGCACACAACTCTGACAGAAATCAATGAGATGCAACTATAAGGATCGTCTCCGTACACCACACTCTATGATCTTGAGCCACACAAGGCTCATTTCGTCATGCGAGCTTTGCAATGCCTCCAGTACCTCGACTCGCGGCATCATGGTTGGTCCATACTGGCAGCATAGTAGGTTGGTCCCACACACAAACACACACAAACACACACAAACACACAAACGCACACAAACACACAAACGCACACAAACACACAAACGCACACAAACACACAAATGCACACAAACACACACAAACACACAAACGCACACAAACGCACACAAACGCACACAAACAGTTAGTCTCTATGCTGCTATTAGCCATGTCTTCACTACTCGGCTTCTGTTTATTATTCTGCAATCTGATGGGTCGTTCGCTGGAGTTGCTCCCCGATCTTGATCGGATTTTAACTGTGGATTGATGTGTGCTGAGATGTGATTGGAGGAGGTCATCATGATTAGATGTGGCTGACAGAATAGTACCAAGTTTTGGACCAGCAGCGGACCTTACCCTCTTGTCAAATCGATCCTCAAGGTATTTATAATCCCGCACCCATAGAAGCAGCTAAAAGTCTTTTCTCACAAGACTGAGAAGTTAGATAAGATACGGATGATATTTTTGCAAGAATCTGAGTAAAACCACCGGTTTGATCAAAGTATGCAATAGTTTTTCAGGCCGTAGATGGCACGGACATTTCCCACAAGTGTTCCTCTGAGGCAGTGTTTCTGATATGACCAAATCACTGATACTCTCTTTCAAAATAAGATTCTAACTTGCGTTCTTGAGTAGTAGCAAAAGTGGCGAAGCACTTTTTGGTCCACCTGAGGACGGCCTGCTTACGCAATAGCTGGCTAAACAGAGAGGCAAGTTCAGCAAAAACCGGTATAAATACTGGTACAACATGATGCCAGTTCCATAAACTTCGAGGTTTGCTGAATTTCCGTGCAGTAGAAAACGCGTGGGCTTGTTTTTTTCTCCTTGTTTTTCTTAAACACCTCCCCAGAAAATGTGGGGACAAGGAACTATGCTTCACTTTGCAGAAACGGCACTTGTTTGGAAGTAGTCCCAAGCCTGGTTCGTTCATGTGATCGAGGGTGGCTATGGAATTTGGTAAATGTCGAGCTTGTTTGACAAAATAACAAAGTCTTTCATCTTTAGTTGGTGCGGTGGCTGGTTCGTTCGTCAGATCAATTCATCCACTAAGGGCAATGGAGATGTACTATGTGTGTGGGGGGGGAGTTCAGTTAGTTTCTGACAGCCAACAGGTGGTCTAGTCTCCCCATCCTTCCTCTTAACCCGAACAACGGGGGAGACGCATTGACGAATTGGAAGACTTGATGACAGTTTTCAGAACCATTTGGTCAATTTTTCGACCCCCATCTTTATAACATAAGAAATTTTCTGGTAAACCCCTTATTGAGTCTGTATCCGTACCTATGTGGTCGATAAAGCATTGATGAGTTCTAGTCTTTCGTCAGCCCACTGAAAAGTATTCCAGAACTCCCTCAACATATAAAGAGTCGAGCTTCGACTTTGTGGACGTTCTGGCCAAAATCGGACAGCAGAATTTTTCTTTTTCTCTCTGTATGATGGCTTACAGATTTCACCTGCCTGGGGGCCAGTTATATTGATGAGATCTTTAACAGGTTGACTGTGTCTACCTGAAATTGCCAGACCCTCAGTAAGTCTGTTAAAGTGATACTTTAACTCTACCCTTTTAACTGTTGACCGTGTGACCAGCGTTGGTGGAAACGTTGTTGTCCGCCATTATTCTTAATCTAATGGGTTCTCGTTTGGTCGGACTTTAGCGTCGGCTGATACTTATGCAAGCCACCGTACCTAAATTTCCGCGAGGAATCACCCCCAAAGAGCATTCGGTGCATAGCTTTAAAATGGCCATCTCACCCAATGACATCACCATAGTTCTTCAGTCCCGTCAATGTCACCAAGCTTTCCATGGTCAGGCCTGTCTGCCCACTGATCTGGGCTGCCAATATTGTGGAGGGTTGATACCGTGACTCTCCGAGGCCATTGTAGGCTATTATTGCGTACCATTCATCCAGGATAGACTGAGTCAACCGCAAAAACCCAAAGTTACCCGTATGATGGATCAACTGCGGTCTGGGTAGGCTTTTTTTTAGCTAGATGCGTCCACCGGCTTCTTAATGCACCAACCTGACAAACCCTCGAGGAGTCTCCGTCAATTTCGCTACTCATCATTTTCTGCTGCAAACAGTCGTAGCGCCATTTGACGCAGTCCAGGACAAATATTGAGCTAGATTCTCACTGATGGTATGGACATGGTTCTTATAGTTAAAACTGATGGTTGGGGCAATCAGTCCGTCGGTCGTCACCTATGCAAAGGTTGAGAAACCGTTCTACTCGACTTTTCATCGCTCACAATAGTCACCACAAATGGACTTTCCTGGACGTTTAACATTATGGTGAATCCAACAGTCATCAGACCAAATACACGGGCACCTTGACGACATTCGGTTGCTTCGATTTATTAAGATACGTCATGTTTCTTCCAACTTGTGATGAATTAATAGTTATATTCTACGTCAGTACTATGCATAGCATGCCATCCTACCCATCCGAAGCCAAACTGGGGAGTCATTGGAGTGTTCTGGAAGCGTAGACTTTATTGAGAACAGCACGTGAGACATCAAAAGCAGACTTTAATACAGTGACGGACACAAAAACAAACATAATTACGAGTCAATCCGAACTATTCAGGCTGTTTGTGTCCTCCAGTTGGCAGTGTTCCCGGCGACATAGTAACCATGTCTACTGTAACAAGAAACAAGTCGCTAATAAATATTCTGCTTGTGTGTGATAGATTACAATGCAGAGTTAGTCTGAGTTTTGATCACGTGCTACAATAGTGCAAATGCAGACTTTACCGCTCGGATTTAACTCCGGACTATAGGTGGGTCCATGAATGTTTGTAATGACGACGAAGTAATGACCACATCTTGGTGAGGTCGCTGGGTGCGTGTATTGCCGCACTATCATCCTGAGAGATTATGGATCATAGCAAGTTTTATGGAATCGGAAGAAACAAAAAGTTGTTAAATATCCTGATGTATCGACTGTCTGGTTCCTTTTAGAATCGCAACTGAGTGTTCCTCTCTACCTTGCGCACGCCACACTCCGTTTTCGCCGGACGACTTATCGATAATCGTGACTCCAATTCCATAACAACATGACCGCTACTGTGAAGCAGAACGGTAGCCAACCTTTGACTTTACAAAGCAGTACGAAAGAGAGTGCGAAAAGTCTGGATAATTTCGGACTCACTTTCCAGGATGAGGTGAGGGTGATCTCCCAGTACCTGACTGAAGACACTTCGAGATATGGCTGCTGGTTGATGTCAGTGGCCTTCAGAATGATTGTGGCAGGCTGGTTCTAGGTCTTTTTCCCATCCTGTTTTATTATTTTTTTCCCAAGAAGGCTTTCAAATAAATTACGGTTTCATAGCAGCGAAACATTAGTACTAAACACTGATGTTGTTCAGTCGGTGATGGTGATGACTGTCAGAATATGTCTGTCTTTTACCCTCCAAAAAACGTTTCCTTCTCTCTGCACTTAAGCGGTTTATGTTCCGGGAACTCAGTTGCGAAGACCTATTCATAGTGTAAATACGTCTGAAACTGGAGGTAGAATGTCTTAGTGTTGCCGAACATTGTCCAAGCTAATCGGATATAATTCTCCGTAACATATCTGTTGCCCAAAAACCGTGAATACAAACTTCACCGATGATCAAAATCTCACATTTTCAATGCTGTGGGGGCAACGATCGAACTTACTAGCTCACTGTGCAATTTGTTCAGCCAAAAAACGCAGACATATTGTGTGGACACAAACACATCACTTAGGACAGGATATCCGACAACCTATCTAGGGGACGGGGGAATTTACGGTTGAAATATCGATTCACAGAATTGGTTCGGACAAGTGTTCTTCCAGTGAAACCAATTCTGACCAATTCGGTATGTTTTTGTTCACCAAATCGTGTTAGATGTAGTGTGTAGTGCCACACTTTTGTGTATGATGTTTTTTAATCGTTATCTGTCTATTTTTTCACACAACTTTTCCTTGTATCTTATTTTATACAGTCAGAAATTGAGAAAACATACCTCGGACCATACTATGACAGTCGCGTTGATAGAAGAGCGGATGACATCCCGAATTAGAAAGAGGTCGCACATTTGGTGCGTACTTTTGGCCATGGGGAATAGAAGGGCCGTCTGTAATGAAGATTTTGATTAACTTAGAGGAGGGGATAATACGGAAAAGGTCGTTAGACAGATTAATAAATAGCCACCAAATATATCTGGCAACCACTTCAAATGGTCTTCATATTCTATCTCCCACAGTGGATGACTCAAGCTTTCCGGCAAACAGAGCACGTTACAGACGATCAGGTTTACCTGTCCAACAAAAGCTTTGACTACAAAATGATTCTACAGATGTTGGTCTACGAAGCAAATATCGCTCAAGCTGACTGGCAACCAAAGAAACGACTTGCGGCTTCTGATAGTTAACAGGTTCACGCCTGAAACCATTGGCGTCGTTCAGCGCTCCATACCAATTTTGTGCTTTCTGGAGCCTTCCTCTGAGGCGATATTCTGTCTTTAGGCTTTGATGATCAGAAAAAATCGTTCACTTTCTCGTTAAGTTCACTGGTAGCATCATTCCAAGAGTAAACTGCTGCATCTTTTCGAAGTGTTTGGCTGGAGACTTGTCGGAAGTGAAAACAGTAAAAAACAGAGTGTTGAATATCGCTGGGCTGGTTATAAGTTTAATGGGTGGGTATGACCCTGTTGTAGCTGTTTCTGACATCGTTAAACGTTTTAAAAATTAGGAACAACATACCTATCTTACGTGCATATTTACAGTCGTGCTGATGATAGACCGTTGCTATCGCATGTCTGAAGTAAGCCTGAAGCTACAAACTCTACTGTGTGAAGTGGTTGACTAGTATATTGGGACCGTTGTCAAACCTAGTGTCCCAAAATGACATTGCGTTATCTTTTCTCTTGTTCCCGGTCAGTGCTACACTCACCTACCCAGCATCCACCAATCCTTCATTGTTTTCGACCTTCTTTCCAGGTTTTCTACACCGAAATATCTGGTTGTGAATCTGTCATGTGACCTATTTGCCTCACATCCAGGCTGTCTTTATCAGACTACAACATTTAGCTTTTTCTGTTATAAGACCTAGAAGGTTTCCCACTTTCCTCAGTCTTATTCATAGGTATCACACTGATTGTACCCCCACACCCTCAGTGGATGTGTTGTTCTCTTGTCCCCTTTGCGGTTGATGTCTTACTGCTAGGAACCTTAGACACCTCTCTGGGTTCAGTCAAATCCCAAAGATTGACTAGACTGTTTTCGTGGCACTCAAGCATCTGAATGCTTGTCCTAACCTCAACGGACGAATTCTTTCCAACGTTAGGCAGTCACTAACCCGTCACCTCCAACCCGTGCATTTATCGTAATTTTGTCAACTCTTAATTGGTTCGTTCTTAATTTAATTCCATCAGGATACACAATAAGCTCGCTTCTCGTCTGCTGGCGCAAGGCGTTTGTTGATGGACAATTTGATGTCATTCATCGTGTATCTAATTATTTTATCATTTATGTGTGAAGCTATTGTAAATTTGTACACTTAAATTTCACCCTTTCAGGAAAATGAAGCTCAAATTGACATGATTTGGTTTGGCTTAACAAATTATGGCCTAAAAACAGTCAGCTGTTCCTGACGACTCATTGCTGCACAACAACCAAAAATGTTCCCGATAAATAGGATATAACGTACACTTTCAACGAGTTCTGAAGACCTCGCCCACATATATATCTTTCCGAAATTGAGTATTATAACTGGATTGATTAAGGACCGGCGAAAAGTTCAAGTGTTCCATTCCAGATGACCATAACTTGATTTGTTAGACGCATTAAAATTCACTGGAAATCTGACTACTGTCAAAAAGTCACCGTCACTCCTCAGTTTGACGACCCTCAAGAAGACCCAGGCCAAGAGCCTGGATTTTTCACAAGGCGTTATCCTGGAGGAGCACTCTACTAGGCATTTTGCTCTGATGGATGTAGCAGAATTCGGTTGCCTGATGTTCACGTTCAAATTTCAAGCGTTTACCTTCAACAGTGGGCGGTCGGCAAACTCCACTGTGCTTGGTAGTTTGCCATATCACTCTTTTTTAGCCAGCTATTGCTTAAACCCCGCTGGCAGCCGGTGAAATCCTTCAAAATTTTGAGGAACTTTGAAGGCGAGACTATAGGTTGCTTGGTAAGACATACTACTCAGATGCTTGCCAAAAACTCTTCAACAGCCCACTACCGATTTCGCCATTCTTGGGGTTTTTTATCAGGGAGGAGTAGTCCTCGAGGTCCTATCATTGTCCATCAACCTCATATTCTACGTACATACCAGTTTGTACCCAAATGACGAACTACACCCATTTGCAAATTACTTGGTGACATTGTTAAGGAGATAAAATTTTGCTGGCCGTCGTGAGAACATTTGGTACTGGGTAGGCACTAATTCAATTCACTTAATGCGCATTGTAAGTAATATCGCATTCTGTACAAACTTGCCTAGTTCCGGCACACACTAACAACAATCTGTCCTGAATGCTGTCTCACTTCCATGAAATCAGGTCTTCTATTATGGTTGTATGTGCTAACTGTTTTTGGAAGCTATTTTAGGTTGGCTGAAAAAATTAATGATATTTCGGAGAAAGTACATTTAGAAGTTAGCTTCAGTCGGGCAGAAAAGTACGAATTGAAACTCTGACATTCTGAAAAGAAACTTCGATCTTCATACAAAAATGTGTGTCAAAGGTCCGGTTTTATGGCTGTTGATGTAACTGTTATTCGCACTTGCTTCAGAGTACTCGACTTTCAGAATGCGAAAAATTTTAGCAGATATAATCGTTCCGTTAGGTAAACGGTTTTCCAACCTAATGTATGTGATGCTCATGATAAATCCACCGGCCTGGATTAGCTTGTTCATGATCGTCTTGTGAGTAACAGGTTTAACTCTGATTTCAGTTCCTTGATCAGGGCTGTTGCTATCGAGAAACAAACCAACTAACCGATGCTTCCAGGGTGGCTGTCACGCCTATCCGGTTTGTTCGCCTTAGTGTCAAACTGAAAATTGAAGGTGACACAGATGAAATTAATCGACAGTCAAATTCCCTGAGGTAGGAAGATCTCAAAACAGGTAATAAATTGGAAGAGAAAAGAAGATCTGATTGTATTCGACTGCGTAGAAAGCGCACAACTACGTAGTAAACTCATCACTGATCTATCCAGTTTTGCCGATATCTTATCCCACACTAAATGAGAACAAAATATCTCAAAAATAGAATTTTTACACTTTCCTTTATTTATACCACATATTCTGAAGAGTGTTTCAATTCGAAGCCACTTGAAACAATTTAATCTTCAACCAGACTGGCGTTTTCGTGCCTACGTGGCTAAATCGAATGCGTAATCATTTGCTCGGGAGTTTGAGGATACTACTTCATGCGTCGACTAGTTCGTGCAGTTGATAAAACAATTCAAACACCTACAGAGGTTTCGCTTTAGAAAGGATTACCTTGTAGAGGAAACACTAAACATAACATGGCATTTCATTCCTTCAACCACCCCCCCCCCAATAAAAGCTCAACTTATCCTTATAGTAATTACTTAGGCTCGCTTTCGTCGCCCAAGAGATTCAGACCAGAGTTACTAGAGTAAAAGACTTCAGTGCGTGATCACTGACCAGGTAAGGATGACAGCCACTCCAAGGCCAGAAATGTGGTTTACACACTCACTAGCGGAAAACAAACAAAGCAAATCTAATCGGTCTACGTTTACCATGTTGATCAACAGCGAATTTCACTGGAACCAGATCTGTGCCTTTCACAACGTTTCACAACATGCATCAGAAAGCTGCCTCTGGTGGTTGGCTTCTTCGCTGAGCTGGTAAATTCGATTGAAAACGTTTCATCACCAGTCGAGGTTACTTCATCAGTGTGTTGTTACGTAGCGTAGGGCAGCGAAGCAATGGGTTGGTGACTGTGCATTGTATGTTAGTATACGTGCTGCTATTCAGGGCTAACCTTCGATCACGACTGGTGGTTTGGTCGGGCGGTTCCATTGGTCTGTCCGTTAGCCTGTGTCCCTATTGATCGATGACCGGTTGACCTTTCCTGCTCTCGTACTCTGGTCAGTGCTGGAACCCTGATCTCTGGGTTCTAGTTTGTGACCGTTGTTGCCTGACTCCAAGGCGTTTCTTGTTTCTTCGATTGTTAATCCGCTATTTGAGTATTCCGGCAGATATTTTGGTCGTTTGCAGATAGTGGTTGGTATATTGGATCTAGTTCAATTTATGGATTGATCGAATCCGTCGTGGATCACCATGCTTCCAGAAATTCCTTTCCGTATCTCGTGCGTTTACCAGATTGTATTTGTGGCCTTCGTGGCCTTCATGTTACACAACTTTCGGGTGCCAGTACCAAGTGAATATTCTCAATCTTAACTATATTCTATTCTGGTGCGCCTTCTGCACCCATACAGGTCTAACTGGCCGGGTAACTACTACTGAGCACTACTCCGCGGGCAAACTGGCAAATGAAATGAAACCATGGTAATTTGTTGGAATATTGGTAGCTCGGGTGCATTAGTTGGTAATTGATCAGGTGGCTGTTGATCTGTTCGCCGAGCTCGGCAATTGATTTGCAGACGTTTCGTCACCATTCGAGGAGACATCTTCAGTGCGCTGTTGGGCACTATCAAAACCAAAGGGAATAACTAATGCGATGGAGAAGACAAATGTAATCTACAAAATTCAATGCAAGGATTGTGAGAAACACTATGTGGGACAAACAGGGAGGAAACTGTCAACCAGAGTCAACGAACACAAGCTCGCTACCAGGAGACACGACCAACTCTCGCTCATCTCTACACACGAAGATGGAGAAGGACACAAATTCGATTGGAATAACGTCAGCATACTGGACCAGGCAAGAACAAAGAAAGAACGCGAGTTCATGGAGGCGTGGTACTCCACTGATGGAGCAATAAACAGACACATTGAGATCGACCCTGTTTATCAACCTCTGAGGACAAAGGAAATCCAGAACCATAGAACCCGGAGCCGATCAAGGATTCAATGAAGAAATCAATGAGACCACAGACTACTAAAAATAGAAGGTACACCGCCAACCAATCAAACTACAGAGAAGCCGACCACGACGCAACACAGATCACGAACGGACCAACCGGAAGAGACAACAATGGACGGCAACTTCGACAGTAGCGTGGCCGTAGGAAGCAAGAAATACAAACCATAACGCAACACAGATTCTGATCGGACCAACCAGAATCCAAGTGCGATGATTGCCAATGGCCAATCAGGTCACAGCGCAAAAAAAAGCTGCACTTTGTAAACTATATAAACGCAAGCACAAGGAGAGGGACTACCACCCAACAGCGCACTGAAGATGTCTCCTCGAATGGTGACGAAACGTCTGCAAATCAATTGCCAAGCTCGGCGAACAGATCAACAGCCACCTGATCAATTACCAAGAAATGAAACCATCTTACAGGTGTCACTTGTGGAGTGTGGGATAACAGTAGAGAGGAGATAGTTTGTGTTTTGTGTTGTAAACTCATACAGTCCATCAGCTTCGCTTACAGAATAGGTATGAGAAAACTTCGGCAAAAGTGAACAACGTTGACTCACCACCACTCAGTCCATAGGAAGGTCTGCACCAAAATCGTTTCGGTGAACCGAGCCGGTGTGAAATAACTAATAACACCCACATTAACACATACTGCGCCCTTTACAAGATGTCTTGACAGAATTTAAAGACGTATCTTAAGGTGTGTTCGGACGCTTGCATGAAATCCAAAGGTTTACACACCTGTCAATACAAACTACCTTTGACAAAAGAGCAAAGTGAACAATTTGATGCACTCGTGAGGTTTGACTTCACTTATACCCAAGGAGACCAAATCCCTCAGACATGCCTCCGCCAACCAGTCTATGCTGCTGGTGGATTTTAGTTGAGGTATGACTTCTGTCCAGTTAGCTGCTGACCAATTCAGGCATTCATCTGGCTATTGGCAAGCGGTCGATAAATTCTGTTCGATTATCGATTGAGCAAGAAGAGGAACTTAATAATTACCAAGCGATGGACTTAAGACTTTGCCGGTTGTTTATATAAAGGACGTGATAGTGTACCGCAAAACTTCATCCTTCCGAGAGCTTTCCTGGCTGAGACTCAGTGAGTGGGGGCACAGAGATCGGACACATAATCCTCTGACCAGCAGTTCCAGGCTGGTGGTACCAATTCCGGAACACGTCTCGACCTTGAACAACCGATAAAATTCCAAAGTCACAGCTGGTAATTGTTAGGCGCCCCTTTCAGGCCAGACTTTTAGACCATTTTCCAAGTCTACACAAACGGGATCAGCTCAGCAGTGAGAATAATTCACACGACGAGTGAAATTTCTATCTGGGAAGTCGCAACTCAAGCAGCCAGCCAGCTCGTCAGCACGTGATATGAATTCTGTGAGTGAATGGTGAGTGGCGTTGTATCCTGTCTAAGTGAGAGTTAATCACATAGCTGATCATCCTCACTTGTTCGAACGGTTTGAAACTCAACTAGCAGCCGAAAGATTCGTGAAATGCACGCTACTAATGATTCTGGTAAAGGATAAAACAGCTGCAAAGTGGAATACACTGATTAGCAAACAAATTTGGTTATGCGAGAGACTCACCCGGAACCCAGCTGAATCTCTCGTTTGTGATGTTTCCAGGAAACTTAATGTGTTGCACCAGGCCGCCTCATGTTTCAGTTGCTACGATATTCGAGATATCGCGATACATGTACATTCGTAATGCACTACTCATAAGTTTGCTGAAAATTCTTCGACAGCCCACGACCGGTTTCGCCCTTCTTGGAGCTCATCAGGTAGGCGCATTCCCCGAGTTTCCGGTAAACTTATGTTCTACTTGAAACCAAATTGCACGAAATTAGCGAAATACACTGAGTTGCAAACCAAAAAAGCTGCAAAGTGCTTTTCAACTTTTAGGTATCGAATATCCTCGCGTACAGGAAAAAATTCCTATTGAAAAAGTTAGAAGAGTTCCTGAATTATTCAACAGCTAGTAGGACACACCCCAAGACGGAATTCCCCTCAGAAATAAGTAGTGTCTGGCTGTCCAGCTATTCTTTTGTCCAGAAGGGAGCCGCCGTATCTCAAAACGAGACGGTTGAGTTATGTTTATCCTGTCCTGATGCGCCACTTCCAAGTGAATAAATAAATTTTGCCAGCAGATGGTTTGTTTTGCTGCCTGACAAGCCTATGGATTATTCTCGGGTAATTATTTTGACAAGTGCTGAGAGGTAAAGTAACAGTGAGTAGTTAAGTTCTGATTAGTTAGTGGTACATCAAGTTCTTGATGTCCTCTGTGTGAGCACTGTCCATCATCGTCATCCTCCTCATGGTCACTTCCTTGTTATCAAAGATGTCAGTAAGCCACGATTTGGTGGGCTAGAGCTGTTCCTCGCTAGCCGTCTGCACATTGGTATATGCATGAAAAGCCACCTCATTAGAATCACCTTGCTACTGATTTTATTGTCAAAATCTGATTTTCGATCAGCTGACTTAAAGAATCATAGTATGAGCCCGATGAAAATGTACCACTTTTCCCCTACGTTTATTCTCATATGAGAGATTTTTATATACACATGCAGCACCTTGGACGTGCACGATGGTTTGCAAAGAATCCACTCTTCTCCGATCAACTTCGGTCATACTGGACACCATTCTTGTCGGGTGGAGCTACGCTAATGCATGCAGCCACCGATCTTCAGTCTTACAGTTGGAACATTCATGAACACTGTGTTTTAGTGAGAGGTCGATGAGGATGCGAAGTTGACGTCACACTGACGTCAACGTTTTGCGAACTTTCTACGTGAAATGCAATCGTGATGTATAGACTGTTGGTGGGCTGAACATCGGTACCATCTGTTACGCAGAAATATGCTGACTTCAATGGTATGTATGCTTGAGTGACTGACAAAGGTTTTATGAGGTTTTCCATTGGCTGCAAGGACTTACTAATGGGTATGATAGTGCCAATTACAGTGAACAACTACTTAAGGAATGCGATCAAAGAGATGCGTTCCCTCAACCACCATCTCTACAGTCAGTTCATGTAGATTCGTGTGATGTCTGCCTACGCTCCACAGACGTTATCCACACCAACCGAATCACAGATTTACGGCAAGCTTGGCGCATTCCCAAGTTTCTCTGAGTTTTCTATAGCTAGTAAGTTACCTCCGATGTGCTCGGTGGCGAAAATGTGAAGTTCCCTTCACACATTGTCCGAGTCCAAGCAGGGGGCCACCTAGACTCACCGTTTTTAATGTAGAAATATGCAATAATATGCGAAAATTGATGCATATCGCCCAGGGAGAGTCACTAATCAGGTACGCAGTCCAATTCCACTGCAATGGGTGCTGTAGATTTTAATGCCGTCAACTCACTCCGTTTTCAATTGGTGCGACATTATGAATCGAATGAAGGATGAATGAAATCGAAAATCGATTGCTGGCCGAGGCAATCAAACAAGGTAAGCGCCAGTTCCTCATGTGAATTAACGGCAACCAGCGGTTATTTTCCCTATTTGTTAGACTACCCATGAATAGCATGACTTACACCTGTTTATTATCGAAAAAATTTGCATCCCTGCCACTCGTTCCCTGGGATTTCGCTCCCGTATAAGGTTTGCTTACCTTCTAGTTACTAATTGTGATATTTCGTCACCTGTCCTTTTTCGTTTGCATTTTTGCGTCAACTCTTCCTATTTTTGAGCATCTGCTCGGGGATCGAACTCAGAACCCCCCGGATGGCAGACGTGCTCGCAATCCGCTGCGCCAACTCGACTTCCCCGGCGGCCCTATTTTTGTATTACCTTTGTACTGCTTGTTTGGATTACGTCTTGAGTGAACCCAAGCCTGCATTTCGAGTTGACACGTGGCACCTGCTACTTGGCTACGCTGTCAACTGAAGACTGCAGGTATACTTTATTTGTGTCTAATTCAGCCGATACCCGTTTTCCAGACAGTCTCTGTTACCCCCCGAATGTTGTTATCTCTATATACGGCCTATTTACACTGTCTGACTGCCCGTATCCGTACATTTGTGTATCATTTAGTACTTACTTTCTATTGCTCCCAGAAAGCCCAGCTGCCTCACTGTCCCTTTTTTCTGCCCCTGCAGATTGCGCTATTATTGATTGTACGTTCTGCTTAATTCACAATGTTTATTAACCCATTTGTTCATAGAAACAGTTCTAAATGCAGCATCTACTGCCCTCATCTGTCTGTTCCTACTGTCTACTGAATACGAACTGCGTACAGTCCGATAAAACCAATCGGACCGCACCGTAAGATCTTTAGCCGTCCGGGAATTACGGTAAGTTTGGAAAAACTAAAAAATGGAAGATGTTCAGTTCGGCCACTTGGTCACCCAGCTTATCCTTAGTTCTTTATACTGACGTACAACAAACCCGGAAAATGTTCACCACTTGTGTACACAAAAAGGGTGAGCGCAGACTCTGTACTAGCTTCATAAAATAATTCACGTTCAGAATATGAAATTTTCCGAACAAACGGTGGACAGTATGTGCACTCGGAGTTCCCATCAAAGTCTACAATGCTTTTGTTCGCATCTTAGACAATACAAAACACCTTTCCGCTTGGTGATAGCTAGAGTGTAGTTGTAAAGGAACACGTTCTGTAACAGGACAATAGCCAGCAAAAAAATGTTCCCCTATTTTGATTCATTCTTACCCCACATCAGATGGAAATCAGAATGCTCTTGATTTTATATATCCACTGTAAATTATTATAGGTGCTTTATTTTCTCGCATTTTTTTAGTTCTTTGCCCATGATTACGGAGAAACCCTTGATAAATTGTAGGCATCTCTGAAAGAAATAACTTCACAAGGTGAGTTAAACTTCCATCACTCAAGGAGCCAGTCAGTACGTGATCACGTGATGTAGATCCCACGATTGAAGGCTGAGTGATGCTATACCTGCCTATGTGCGAGTTCATCACAATACTGATCAGCCGCTTCTGACCAAACGGTTAAGTGATCGCGGATTCGAAACTCTCTGAGTTTCGTAAGATGTGCACTGAGGATGATTCCCAATAAGAATGAAACGGCTGTACAATGCTTCTCAGCTTTTCAGCGTGTACTGGCTTTAGTTGCAAAACGAAATCTCAGGTGAAAATCTTTTGTCTATCACTGAGTTAGACTCACTGTGGCATTAGCCCAGTCAAATCGAATCAGGCTTTTTGCACCTTCAATCTATCAGCATGGAAGTAACAAAAAGAACAAACACGTCGAAAGCGTTTAAAAAATGGCCCGTGTATCAGACAGTAGTTGTACAAAAACAAGGAACCACAAGGTTACGATTCACAGTTAAGCACTCGCCAAACGAGATTAACCGTGAATTCCTTGACCGACATTCGAATGAACTTTGCTATTTTAGCATGCAAATTGTGAGCCGAAGCCAGTGAAATCTTTCCGAGCTAATAATGAGAAGCAGCAACTGCAAACCGGACTATTCTACTGATTACGTAATAGTCGACACTGACCTTTTGACCTTTGGCTTTTGAATGTTGAATATTACGCAACTTACTGTCAAACAGATGGCTTCTAGTTTCTCCATTTTTTAAACGACCGCCTGTCCTAGTTACTGAGTTCATTTGTGAGGGCCGCAGCGATTATTCTACCTAACTACTAAAGGTCATAGGATGAACTGAATCAACGAATCTCAAAAGGACATAGCCCGTCACACCGCTGCACGTGGATAGCAGCATTATTACCTTTTACGCTAGGAAAATCTGGGGAACAGAAACAAGGTTAACAGAGCAACATTCATGAAATAACAAGTCTACGTGGAACTAATCAATGAGTGAAACACAAAAATGACAAAAAAACCGTCCCACACTCCTAAAAAGTACTTCAGCAAACATGATTCCAAAATGTAATACAATCCAGTTTAACAGAAAATACAGGGACGGCTTGAATGCAAACCACGATGCCCTTCACTCCATTTCGAAGACCTCAACAACAAGAACTTCAAAGGGGATTTCAAATAGGAATATTTGAAGTCATTCCACTTCAAGTGACGGTCAGATGAGAGATACGACATCATGAAAATAGCGCAAATTATCAGTTGTTTTTTTTAATTCTTCATTTCCTTTTACGTCATATGGTTATCACTGTTTCTATCCGACGGGGATAATAAGCTTGTTCTGAGAAAAATCTGTCTGTAATGGTCTTTTTAACGTAAACTCATGGAATTCGATGGATGCGGATTGCTATAGCAACAGAGGAACGAAGCCTGGTCTGAAGTGGCTATTCATAGAATTCCTGCTACCCATAATTCACTTCACACATTGGCGTAAATAAAATTAATATTCTGAACCAGTTTATTTATATGCAGATGTGGAAGGATTCTAAGTCTTCTGATATTCCAGGATAAAAGGCAGTGTCGAAGAGTCTCAAGGTCATGAAGGATTAGTCCCATCCTGAGAAACGTTCGATCTCCAATGACTACCCGGTAGGCGAAGTGAAACATGAGACCTGTTTGTCCTCTTGAACCAGCCATCTTTCACGGTTTGCCTACATTCAATATATCTGAACTACTTGTTAAATACGAGTAGTCTGTTTTAAGACGAAAAAATCCTTGCATTTTATTGTTCCAGTCTTAGTTGAACTGATCTGCGCTGTTCTGTATAACAAGTGCTATGACATACACGAAGTATTATCACGACCCTGAACTGTCAGTAGCGTCCAGCAGTGGCTTCCTAGTATCCTCGACTGCACACTACACACGCAATAGCTCCCATGGTGGAAATTATACCGCAACGTCAATCTTCATAGGTCGCACGAGGAAAGCCATCAAGATATTCAAGACCCTCTAAAGTCACATCTGTTGCAGATTATCTCACGCTTGGTGCTACAGGGTGCTGCAAGGCCATGGAGAGAAATAGAAATTTACATGCGATGCCTGCCGCTCGAAGGTAGCGCCCATTCACCATCCTGTAGTCTATCTAACGGCGGCAGTGTCTGTAGATTGAGATAATTCCAGGGTGAAATGAATCATGAATGTGACCACCTGAGATCCTAAAGTTAACCTTAAGCGCACCCTAGTGGTCCTTAACGGCGCCACAGTAGATGTGATTCCAAAGAAACCGGAATAAAATCTCCAATCTGAATATTCCCATGATGTCCTCTGAGTGATCCATAAGACGTATATTTCCAGCGCATCCACCAAAGTCTCTGAATGCGTGCAATGCTGTTTTGACGGATTTCGTTGAAAAAGGGTCTGAATTTGTATTGTTACTGTTTTTTTATTGTTTTGTACACTGAAAACTTGATGCAACAAAACTGACCTGAGGAATGAATGTTAGTAGAGAATGGAACGTCGTATTTCACATTTTGCGACCAGAACACCTACAATGCTTTGTAATTTCTTTACAAACATACCAAACACATGTCTCTCAGCGATTTCTTACGAACATATGTGGTAGACGTGAACTCATTTGATTGCAATCAACTTTCCCTGACGCTATTTGGAAACGGTTAAATGACCGTAGAAACCTGAGACGGTACGGATGGACAGGAGTGTTCAAACTACTAGTCGAGTTCCTACTGAAGTTTCGTGAGATGCGCACTGACTTAGGTAGGGAACATTTTGATCAGAACTCAACTAATCATGTTGTCGATAGTTTGGCTTCGATTCAGAAATCTAGAAAACAGAACGTACTAGCTCCACTTAATGAGATGGGTAACTTTGCAGGACGTCTTTTCATGCGATTCCTATCGAACAAAACTTGTCACAGGATGATTTGGTTAGATGACTACCATTTGGACAAAAGATTGGTGGGTCCTAGCCGAACAGAATCTGGTCTAGTCATTTTCGACTATCAGGAAGCCTCTGAATCCATCAACCATTGATCATAGGTCAATCATAGGTTGTCACGTGGAAGAGATGATACTTCCAGCTACTGAGTCACATACCCCTACTAGTGACAGATGGTCATGTCTCCTCTCTGAAATCAAGGAAGTTACACGGGACTCAGTGTTCCAAGTTAAATAGGTTAGTTAGTCATGTGCAACCGTTGATGATATGAAACCGTGCACCTATGCCAATCTATCCTTTCCTGCATCATAGGTATACTGACAGAGTGGTAAACGCGGTGGTAGGATAGGTTTTTATTCAATTTCCTCCAGTAAACACAACCAATTGCGGCCTTCAAAACCACACGAACTCATCACACACAGACTGAGGCTCTTGATAGCGACAGAATGAGGAAGTGTGTATTCTTCTTTAATTGTTCAAGGCTCTTTGCTGCACTTTATGGGAGATGGCCTAGAGATTCGACCACGTGTCTTCATGAAACTCACTGAGTGTGCGTAACGCATCCAGATGGTTGTGACCAATTGGTAACAGACATGGGGAGAAGTTGTCTTGACAAACCAGGAGCAGTGTCTATTGCCTATGAGTCGACCAGTGATGAGATGTTTCCTGTATGAAGTGCTTACGGCTGTGCAATAAATTTCCGGCAATAACCCTAATAATCTCTTTGTGCCTCAAGATTTACATGTTCTGGAGACACCTGTAAACAACTGCTAAACCGCGAAGAGCTATTTTTGAGTGAATTTTATTCAATTGCCGAGATATTCTTCTTTTGAAGATTGCTGGTGAACTAGCGACACTAGATGGTGAAAAAATCAACTCTGCAGACTTTTGGAAAATAAGTACGATTTACCTGAGTGCAAATCTGAAGGCCGTGTGCCCAGCAGCTGGGTTACCTCGGGAAGGTAAGGATTACAGTTTGAGGAGGTATCGCTGCTAGTCAAGTGTTTCACACGAAAAAAACAGCAAAATGAAAGAAAGATGGTAAAATAAAGAAGATAAATAGTTACAAACGGAGGTAAAATATTAAAAAAGCCCAACAGAAGTGGCGAAATGAGTGAACAAGGTGTGCTGAGATGTCGGCAACTCCATACCATATTTCTGCCTGTCTTGGTCTGGAATTTACATTGCGTCTTGAACAAGAATCTAGAGTAAATCATAGCTATCCTATCTTGTTTTACTTGAATTTTACCGGTAATCAGAAATCTAAAATTACGATTTATGGAACTGTGAATCTGTTTGCAACAATGTTAGTTATCCCATCCCTGAGAATGTTTCACCGCTTTGATCCAAGCGTTATTACAGGAAGTTCGCGAACCGACAGCCGTTCCAGCAAAGTATCAGGAAACCAAAAAATGGTCTGTTGTACTACGCACTCATAAATCTTACTGTAATCTTGAGAGTTTTACTAGCAATATTGCGGACAAAGTTGCTTAGAACCCTGCTTTGGCTCAACTGAGCAGTGCTGGTCAACAACCCGTATAGTGAGTTTGCCAAATTTCGTGCTAGTGATGGCCGAACAAGGGAGAAGAAGCTGATACTTCTCAACCAGAGCTCTATGATCCTTTTTATAATTACTCATAAGATGCTTTTCCCAAGCTGAATGTCTTTGCACTGTAGGCTTATCTGTATGAATAACTAACTCATAGAAGATTTGTCATCAAAAAATTTGGGAAATACCAGCCTCCGATTAAGTCGCCAAGTGGGTTCGACTATGCTCATTGCACCAGCCAGAAGATGTGTTGTTTTACCTGCCCCACTGCAGGATTTCGGCCGATCTCAAGACGCTGGGCAGCTGTTGTATGGTGACACTTTAGGACGACCCATATCAACTGAGTCAACCATAAAATACCACATTAATTTTGCCATCATCTTCGTAAGGCAGCGAATACGTCAGTATTCCTTGCTCTGAATAAATCGGCGGTAGCCGTACTAGTCAAGAGTGTGACAAGGATTAAAAGACGGGGGAAAATCAAAGCAAATACCAAATACCAACACGCCTCGACCACAAACAAAAGGACTTATTATTGAAGAATTGTAGATGCGTTGTACGCTTCCGCCTTCTGAGCTGCTCGACACGATTTTCAGAACGAAAAAGGGATTGGGAGAATACTGCAAAGAAGAGACAAATTCATGGATTCAGTGATCGTTTCACGGGAGTGGGACGCTTTCCCGAGCTTCCAGGTTCAGTAATGTACTTACCGTTCATGGTTTACCGATAGACAAAGACAAAAGAAGGCATGCGTCTACGTTCATTGAGTTCTCAGGATTAGGCTGTAAGCTTGCCAGATGGATGACTTCCATTTAAAACATCCCTGAGGAGAGTGCACTGGGTCACAGTGCAGTGTGGATCACTGTCGTAAGATCATTTCGCGCGCCAAATGATCCAAATGAGGGAGTGCATTCGTATATGAAAAAATGGTTTCCCAATATGAGTCTGTTCTTGTCGCTCGGCGGTAGTTTGTTTAAAAAGAGCGAGTAAAGGAAATTGGTGACATCGACCTAAGGAGGCCAGCGCATAGCAGTAAGATCTCCAGCACGAGGAATCATCAAACAAGCGTAAAAAATCAATGTGGATTGAGTCCCAGATGCGGAGTGGATGGGTGACGGAGGAAAGTTATTTCACGAACCAAACACCCGAAATGAGGAAAATCGTCGTCAAATAAACGTGGGCATCCCAAACCTAAAACTCCTCTTACCCTGTCACCATTGCGTATTATTGGGTTTCACAGTGGATACGTATCGCCCAAATATTGCTAAAACAAGGTGTAGTAAGAATCCCCATCCTCCCGGGGGGAGAGATATTCTGGGGGAAAACAGCGCAAGGATCTCTAAGCGTGTCCCATAATCAACGGATTTGAGATCTGCAGTCATCTTTGTGACGGCGTGTTGGACACGCTCAATGAGGGCTGCATTTTGATGCATCCTGAGTAGAGGACTTGGTTGACGTATTCAAGAAGAGACCTGACGTAGGCCCCACAGAGTAGTTGGAAGTCCATATGATTAACACGGGAGGAGAGGTGCACAGAACCATCCGAAGAACAACAAATGTGTTTTGGGCTAACCTGTCGTGGTGGCGTGAGAAGCACATTCTTGAAGAGAGCCAGGTACCCAAATCCATTTTGGCATCTAGCTCCGTATTCTCTTCTCGTCCATTCCCACCATGCGCGAAAAGGGCGTTTGATGAGCCTCCTCCGAACGACATATGGACGCAATTCCCATCACTCAGAGGGAGGTGCCGGTCTAGTCACTAACACTTTGCGGCGTCCACATCCACATGAAGGGCCTTGACGTCGGAGCTACAAGGTCTCAGGTCATCCACAAAATGTAGATATGGACTTGAGGGCGCATCGGGAATGTCTTCGACGTAGATCAGAAAGATAGGCGGTTTTAGGGCAGACGCTTGAGGACTTTGAATGGGGGCTGGTGCAAAGAAGAGTAGACTGACTCCAATTTCACATGGAAGCTTCTACTTAAAAGGAAAGCCTTAATCCAACATATATGTTTTCCCTTTGAATTCCACAGAAGTCGAATTTGTTGAGCAGTCGAATGTGTGTGGAGTTCGATCGAAAGCTTTTGAAAAAATAAAATGATATTGCGCTCAATCTTGGGCCCTTGTGTTGGGCTTTTTTGGGCTTTTGTTGTGCTCGTGAGCATGAGCACACTCACCACACAACAACGGTTCGGTAATGGACAGGGGGAGAATTCGAGCTGCACTGAGGATGTCAAGTTATTTGTAATGTGGTGGTTTAGAATGGTTCGCTTCAGAGTGCGTTCCATCACCATGCAGGGTATGCTAGTGAGGCTGATAGGCCTTTAGCAGCCGGGTGATAAGTGGTCGCCAGATTTGTGGATTTGCGTGGTAGTTGTTTACTTTTCAGTTGGAAGCAAGGTTTCCTTTGTCAAGTGACCAACAAAACATCACGTATAAATGTTTGGCCAAGCTAGGCCATGTAATCTTCAGGATCTTTTGATGGACTTCATCTGGCTTCAACGCCCTGAAGATTTTCGCTTTGTTCAGTTTCTCGCGGATATCCTCCTCAGCAAAGAGCAGTTTGTTTATGGGGTTCGTGTAGTTCCGGACTGCCGAAATTGTGATTAGGTCACTGTGGGACAATGCAGTGCTGCAATCGTCCTCTGTAGGCTTTGGATTGCATCAATGTGACTTTCATGTGTTGTCAGTTTCTGCGCTTTCAAGAGAATGCAGCTGTATTTTCCGAGGTGTCTTATGCATCTATATACTACATTTTCCGTTTTCTTGCAAGATCTAATATTGCGGCCTGGTTCTGTATGTTCCTTTGGCGGATTTATAACTCACAGTGGTTCCGCATCGTATGAAATGCCATATCATCATCAGTGTATCGTGTATTTATCTTTTTGAGTAATAGACGTGGTTTCGTTTCCAGGAGACGCCGATTCCTTCTGCATAGCTTCTGATCTTTTTGACTGCTCACTGTTTTCTTTGGAAAGAAGGCCGCAGCAACTTCGTGAATTTTCTGGCTAAGGGTTCTTTTTGTGTCCATCAGTGAATTCACTTTAAGCTGTGCAAGGAAAATACACGTTCCTGAGAAGTGTGCGCGACGGAAGTTGCGAAAATAGTTCAGTGGCTCCGGTTTCCTGACCCATTTTCAGATGAAAGCAAACATCAGCACACAGTGGGCATTAGGTCCCGGTGGACCCTTCGTTAACACTTGATCAACAAGATTTCTTGTGTTGGTGATAACCGGATCCAGTAGGGATTGCAGCTAGCCCACTCAGAATGCCTGCATAATGCTAGAATGAGGGTCTAGAAATGCAGGCACCTCAAAATGACTGTGACAGTCTAGCAGTGGATCCTTTCCCTTTCACTTTTACTCACTTTTTACAATGAGGCCTTCAAATTAATTACGGTTTTATGGCAGCAAATAATGAGTGTTGAATATTGATGTTGTGCTATCGAGGATAATGATGATGGTGGCGCGAGATAAAGAAATGGCCGGTTGTATCGGTTCATGGAAAACAGACTATAATAGGCAAGTCACTAGCAGCCAGCAAAGGACCAACTGCAGCGGAATTAGTTGCACAAGGTGTAACGACCGTTTTTATTGTTTGAGCAACGAGCACCAAAGTTAGCAACCAAACCGGAAAAACTCCGAACGAATGGTTACGCGAGTGTGCTGTACTGTAAAAATAAAATTAGTTACACGGATACAAAACTACAAACCTCAACGGTTTTCGACAAACGGTGAGGTACTTCAAAAAGCAAGCAAAGCCGATATAGATCAACAGCCAACGCGTGATCGAAATCGGGTCGCAAACTGATGCATTAAAGCAAATCTCTGGCTGACCAGAATTTCGGAACAAAAATAGTATATTTGAGGCGGTAAAAACGATTTACATAACAAGAAATCGGAAGATACGAAGGTCTTTGCTAAACTGAAATAGAGTTCAATCATATCAAAGATAAAAGGGGCGGTTTATTTGAATTGATAACCGGGAAGGTAGTCATTCAAGATGGGAGACAATTTTAAAGATATACAAAGTTGCAACACAAGGTGTCTCCTCCAGCTACTACTTCGCTCATCTCTTGCTGGTAGGTGATTTCAACGCTCCAAAGGCCTCCTGGATGGGGCTCCAGCGCGTCGGACCAAGTGGACCTTTTTCAGCGGCCTTGACCAAAGTCGTTCAACAGAGCGCTTGGACTCAACATGTCGTTGCGCCCACCAGATACCGCGCAGACCAACAACCATCCCTCTTGGATTTGGTCATCACCAACGAAAGACACTTCGTCGATCAGGTGACAATTAACGCTCCACTGGGACATAGTGACCACTGTGTGCTGACCTTTGATTTCATCTGCTACTGAGCCAGGAATCCCGAACCTCAAACGTGGATTCGAAACTTCTGCCGTGCAGACTTCTCAGGAATGCGCATCTTTCTCGAACACGTTAAAATGGGACCAGCCTCAGTAGAAGACTTATACAGGACCATTGTCCAGAAAGTTCACGAGGCTGACGCGATGTTCGTCCCCAGAAAACCAGCACGCAGCCGGATGAGCCGCAGGCTACCAAAAAGAATTCGGCGTCTTCTGGAAAAGAGATCTCAACTGTTTTCCAAAAAGTTGACTACAGGAGACATAGAAGACGAACTGGCATTTCGTAAAACGCGGAACCGCTGTACATCAGAAATCCGCCAATGGAACATACGAAAACAAGCCATCATTCTGGATCTCGCCCGGAAAAGCAGAAATGCACTGTTTAAATACATGAGACATCGCCGCAGAAACAAGCCATCTGCGTTCTCCCTGAGGGACAGGAACGGGCAGCCCACGAGTGACCCAGTAGTGGTATCTGAGGTCTACAGAGAACACTATGCAGGCCTATATTCAGCCCCATCGTTCTCGTCACACCCACTCTTGTCAAGGCGCAACTACGAACGGCCTCTAACCGATTTGGTCTTCACGGTGGAGGACATTTGTCAACTCTTGCACAAGATCAACCCGTTCTGCGCATTGGGGCCCGACGAAGTCCACCCAAGGATCCTGAAGGAAACGTCGTACACACTGGCAAATCATTTCAAACTAGTGTTACGTCAGTCACAAGACGAAGGAAAAATAACATCTTCTTGGAAGGAAACGATTGTCACACCAATCTACAAAACTGGTGACCGACCTTCGCCTGGCAGCTACAGGCCTATAAGCCCCAATGGCGTGCCATGCAAAGTGATGGAACACATTCTGAAGCGAGCCATCCTGGACCACCTTATTTCCAACAACTTGATACCTCCAGTTCAACACGGATTTCTCCCAAACCGTTCTTGCTTGACGAGCATACTCGTATTCATGGACAGCTTAGCCTAAGCCAAGGACGAGGGACACAAATCAGATGCCATATTTTTCGACCTCTCAAAAGCATTCGATCGAGTCCCACACGTCCCGCTGCTCCACAAACTCGAGTCTTACGGGTTTCAAGGGAAGATCCTACTCTGGATCAAGGCGTTCCCATCAGACAGAACATTCCGAGTGAAAGTAGGCTCGACCAACTCTTCTCCGGCGCCGGTCTCCATTGGAGTTCCTCAAGGCTGCATTCTGGGACCACTGCTGTTTCTGATATACGTCAACGACCTTCCAGACGTTCTTTCAAGTCCATGTCTACTTTTTGCGGACGACTTGAGATCTTGGAGTACCAATGCCAGTGCCCTTCAAATGGATGTGGACGCTGCAAAACAGTGGTCGCTGGACTGGCACCTTCCTCTGAATGACGAAACGTGCGTCCATATGTCATTTGGAGGAGACTCAGCGAACGCCTATGTCGTGCATGGTGAGAGTGGACCAGAAGACATCACGAAGATAGATACCAAAAGGGATTTGGGTATCTGGCTCCCTTCAAACATGTCCTTCCCACTGCACCATGAGAAATCGGCCCAAAAGGCATTCGCCGTTCTACGGATGATTCGGCGCACCTTCTCCCGTGTTACTCGCACGGACTTCCAAATACTCTATGGGGCCTACGTCAGACCGCTTCTGGAATATGCCAACCAAGTTGTCTACTCAGGGCGCACGAAGGACGTAACCCTCACTGAGCGTGTCCAGCAATCTGCTACGAAAATGGTTGCGGGCCTTAAATCCGTTGACTACGAAATGCGTCTCACGGCGCTTGACCTCTTTCCCCTTGAGTATCGCCGCCTCCGAGGCGACCTAATTCTTACTTATGCCCTGTTTGACCAAGGTTTGGCCAACAGGTAATTCACCGTTGAGCCAGCAAACACACGGCGGGGACATGGTAAGAAGATTTTCAAGCTAAGGGCGCACACTTTTATCAGACAAAACTTATTCTCATTTCGTGTAGTAGGTGCGTGGAATAACCTTCCTCCATCAGTTGTCCACGCTCCTTCTAGAACCCCTTTCAAATCACTACTAGACACTTTTCTATGCGAGTCCTCGTGCTGGCAAGCATACTGCCCTGCGCTGAGAACTTAAAGAGCAGTGCTACACCCTTTTTTTGCTTGTGCCTTTCAGGTGAACGACAACCGCAGAACGACAAGAACACAACCGACCCGGGAAACTTGGGCAAAAGCCTCGATCCTGTGTATCAATCCGTGAATCCGTGAATCCGTGAAGGTGCGTTACTCAACAACCTTACACACGGACTGAATTCGTTCATCATGCGAGTGCTGCTTTTTTACGACAACTATAACACGAGCACCATAGTAGCATTTTTCGGCAACTTAGAACCCCATATTAAACTCCAGCTGACTTGACTTCTATATTAGACTTTTAGCCGTCTGTGAGGTGACCTTTGCTCTCTACTAGCTACCGGTTAGCACATCAACGTCATACATCGGTTGGTGAGCAGTACTGAGCGACTCATCCTCCCCCCAAACTTACTCTTTGGTGTTGACACTGATCGTTCGCAACACTGCGGTTAATGTTGGTCCCAACCAATCGTTGTTCTTCATTCCCACGAGCCTCAGTTGCGCTTCTCAGTAGCTGAAACTAAATCAATGCAAGCTTACCCAAAGTAGAGAGCTCCAGCACTTTCAATATTTTGCTGAGTTTATGCTGAGTCAATTCTTTTAGTTTTCCGCCACTGTCGAATTCTTTCACGTCCTTTATTTTTATCCACAATTCCTCACATCTGCGATCATGGGCCACTCGGAAACCATCGCCCATTGGAGGTCAAATTGCGTCACACTGAGGTAAAAGTTTAAATGGACTGGATGAAAAACACTTCACAGACGAACGGATTGCGTTGGAATTACCAAGGCGACAAGCAAGCCATCACATTACAAAGGATCCTTCCTGACTTCGGTCCCTAGGCCAGATCAGAGCCATTAACCCTGCCAAACTCTCTGGTGACCCAACGCTTACCTGCTTCGTGCCTTTGCAATCGTCAAGAAATATTCAGATGCAAAATGCACTTATTTACAGATTAGTTCTACTCCCACGGGGGACTCAACAGAGCGCATGCTAAGTCTCTAGCTCACGGTATCTTCGGATTAAATCCGTCGCACAAATACCGCTTTATATTTCAGTTACAAGGGTATTCGAAGTATAGCAACACGTTTCCCCGAACACACCACTCATATGGCTGCCGAAAACTCTTCAACAATCCACAACTGCTTTAGCCTCACTTGATGATCACCAGTTGGGCGCAGTCCCCGAGCTTCAGTAAGTCAATCCTATGTTCTAATTGAATAAAAGTTGCATGCATTTCGCGAAACGCATTTATTTGAAAACTGATCGTAGAACTTTGAGGAATTTTTAACAAAATTATGAATCGTTTGTTCCATCGAGAAAAATTACTTCAAGGCTTCGAATATGGTGCAGACTGAGACGCAATGCGGCCTTTGTGCATCGCAATTAGTCGATGAATATCCTATGCGAGATTTTTTGGGGATGCAGTTTAAAAATGTGTGCATTTCGCAAATTGCGTCCAGTTTGAGTTTAAGTAGAACATAAGGTTGACGAAAGCTTGTGAACTGCTCCTACTCAGGGAGCGCAAAGAAGGTCGAAACTGCTGTGAGCCGTCGAAGTGTTTTCTGAATTCTACGATTAGTGCGTTAAGTCGCGTGATGAAATGTCCATCCACGAATTACCTTACTATTTTCAACAGTTGCTATTCAGCAGTTAAAGTGTGTTAAGCCACTGTCCACACTTACCACATTTACAGGAACCCAGTTCATATCGGATGTCTTTGATGCTGAGGTTTCAGCTTCCGTTGTCCTCCCTCCCACTAATCCGGCCCCGCTTTGTGGTGCACCGTGGAATGAACTTCCATCACGAAGAGCCAACCTCGTTCTTCTTGATGTGGTTTACCGTTGCCCATCAAGTCCGCCAGTGAGCGAACCCTTGAGCAACTGTGCTTTAGGCACCACATTATGTAGTTTTGCTGGTAGGCGAAATTGACACCCAGTGCCCTTGTACGGAATACTGGTACGATGGTTCTAGGGAGCAGTTTTATCGGTGCTCACTTAAGTTGAACAATAGGTCAACCCAACATGTAGACAAACCCACCAAGTGTTGCGCACGCCAACTGCCATCTCTGCTGGATATGATTACTACCACTGAAAAACACCCGATCAATCAAGGGATAAATAGGGTTTCCCTGAGACAGGGGGCCTCCTATCGCTAACTGTTGACATTATCTGTGACTGGGCCGGGAACCCTAGCCATTCAAAAATACTACCGTGCCGATTTACCTGGAGTGAGTATCCTCTTCAACTAGGTTGAACTGAAATCAGTGTTAGTGTAGCAGACGTACAGGTCTATTGTTTAAAAAACTCACAAACCTGACCCGGTATTCATCTCACGGTTGAAAGAACCAAAACCCGCCCCAGACAGTTTGGTAAAAACCCTCCTTCGAAACGATTATCACAGAAGACCCGAAAAAAACCAGATGCGGAATCTCTATGATTCCGAATTAGGACAACGGGACATACAAAATAGGCCATAATACTAAGCCCCAAACGCAGAAATAATAATGCAGGTCTTAAGCACGTGGGAATCCAAAGAAACAAACCAGCCGCATTCTCATTGATGAGCCGAAACTGGAAACCTACGACTGAGATAACAGTGGTATCTGAAATCTACGGAGGACATTGCGGAGGCTTGTATCTTGTCCCATCATCACAACTAATCTTGGCAATGCGGAACTGCGAATAAATTGATCTTTATGAAGCAGTATGCTCATCAATCCATCCGCAATACAAAGCTCATCGACCAGTTCCGGCCAGGTAAGGTCCATCCGAGGATCCTGAAGAAAACATCACCCATCTTGGCTAAACATTTATACGTGATGTTTTGTTGGTCACTTGACAAAGGCAACCTTGCTTCCAACTGAAAAGAAAATAACTACCACGCAAATCCACAAATCTGGCGACCACTTATCACCCGGCTGCTAAAGGCCTATCAGCCTCACAAGCATTCCCTGCATGGTGATGGAACGCTTTCTGAAGCGAACCATTCTAAATCACCACATTATAAACAACCTGACATCCTCAATGCAACCCAGATTCTCCCCCATGTCCGCCCCCGAACTATTCTTGTGTGACGAGTGTGTTCGTGCTCACGAACATTCTAACAAAAGCCCAAAACAAGGGCCCAAGATTGAGCGCAATACCATTTTATTTTTTCGAAAGCTTTCGATCGAACTCCACACACATTCGACTGCTCAACAAATTCGACTTCTGTGGAATTCAAAGGGAAAACATATATGTTGGATTAAGGCTTTCCTTTTAAGTAGAAGCTTCCATGTGAAATTGGAGTCAGTCTACTCTTCTTTGCACCAGCCCCCATTCAAAGTCCTCAAGCGTCTGCCCTAAAACCGCCTATCTTTCTGATCTACGTCGAAGACATTCCCGATGCGCCCTCAAGTCCATATCTACATTTTGTGGATGACCTGAGACCTTGTAGCTCCGACGTCAAGGCCCTTCATGTGGATGTGGACGCCGCAAAGTGTTAGTGACTAGACCGGCACCTCCCTCTGAGTGATGGGAATTGCGTCCATATGTCGTTCGGAGGAGGCTCATCAAACGCCCTTTTCGCGCATGGTGGGAATGGACGAGAAGAGAATACGGAGCTAGATGCCAAAATGGATTTGGGTACCTGGCTCTCTTCAAGAATGTGCTTCTCACGCCACCACGACAGGTTAGCCCAAAACACATTTGTTGTTCTTCGGATAATTCTGTGCACCTCTCCTCCCGTGTTAATCATATGGACTTCCAACTACTCTGTGGGGCCTACGTCAGGTCTCTTCTTGAATACGTCAACCAAGTCCTCTACTCAGGATGCATCAAAATGCAGCCCTCATTGAGCGTGTCCAACACGCCGTCACAAAGATGACTGCAGATCTCAAATCCGTTGATTATGGGACACGCTTAGAGATCCTTGCGCGGTTTTCCCCCAGAATATCTCTCCCCCCGGGAGGATGGGGATTCTTACTACACCTTGTTTTAGCAATATTTGGGCGATACGTATCCACTGTGAAACCCAATAATACGCAATGGTGACAGGGTAAGAGGAGTTTTAGGTTTGGGATGCCCACGTTTATTTGACGACGATTTTCCTCATTTCGGGTGTTTGGTTCGTGAAATAACTTTCCTCCGTCACCCATCCACTCCGCATCTGGGACTCAATCCACATTGATTGTTTGCGCTTGTTTGATGATTCCTCGTGCTGGAGATCTTACTGCTATGCGCTGGCCTCCTTAGGTTGATGTCACCAGCTTCCTTCACTTGCGCTTCTCAGAGAAAATAAAGTATCCCTCTACGGCAGGAACAAACCCAAATTGCGAAGCTTGTTCAAATCCTTGGTTCCACAATTCTATATACAGGTTCGTGTTTATAACCGATTTCCTGTTGGATTCATGCCTTTAGTACAACGGTGCGCAACATCAGACGTAAGATTTTCGAGCGACTTATGACGCTGTTTTGAAAAGGCACCCCGCAACCTCTGTAAGTTGGCTACGTTCCGGGCAAAACCGTTCGTTTCTTGCGATGTGTGTTGGTTAACGTATCTTATAACTCGCATAGCCGGTATCAGCCATTGCACGCCTAAACCACGGAACCACTCCTAGTTCTGATGTATGCCATTTTAGTTTCGACTAACCGAATTCGGACGAAACATGTGGATATAAATGTACAAATTCTGGTGACACGAAATTAGTGCGCATCCACTCCTTGACAAGCTAAACTACCGGATCATATGCGTCCATAATAGGTAGGAACATGAAGGCTTTTGCATTGGACATAAGCCGCAAAAAATTAGACGATGACCAGGCGAATCAGAAAGTTGTTGTGAACAAACCCGCAAAGCACTTTTAAAGGCGCGCGCATGCAATTTTGATTCGACTAGTGCTGGAATCCAATTCTGTCTCCCTGGGGAGCGATTCTGAATGCTTGTGAAGAACGTTCACATATATATTCTTACACGACAGGACCAAAGTGAAATAAGCAAGGCGGCAGGCTACAACTTAGACCAACCTCCATATTACGTGGATGAGATAAACAATAAGAAAACCTTCTGATCGGGTAAAAGAAGTTTATGGAGCTGATACATACCGTTCTTTTTATGGGTATTTGGATTTTTGTCTAGGTTCGTGTTATGTATCTGAACGGGGTACGATCAATAACTGTACGCGACTTGAGAACGAGCACACAATCCCCAGTTATGATACGAGCCCAGCCACCCCTATCGCAGAGAGGGAAGACCGGACCTTCGGAGGAAAGCAATTACTGCTTCAACCAAAGGCGAAGTACAGGGGGAGCAACGTCGACTATATATATTTTGAGCTACCTTGGGGAACAACGAATTCGTCAGCGCACACAAAGTCCAACTGACCAATAGGGAGGAAGGGCGGTCCTTTTGGATTAAGGCGCAACATGGCAGAAAGGGCGCGAAAGTTAAAAGTTCAAATTTCCAGAAAATAGAATGGGCAATAACTTGGAGAGTAGACAGTTTTTTGGATACCGATATCCCCAACAGTTTGTGAGCTGCAAAAGTGCTGTTGTGTGCTTTCACGCTCGCTTTTTATCACATATGAATACTCACCCATCAAACACTTCAGCTGGTATATCCTCGAGGTATATCCTTTATATATATACATACATATATAGTTCACTTTTAAACGTCCCTGGCTCCATCATCCCTTTTTTAATGAGACAGATTCGCTAGTGATGTTATTAGAGCTTGTGCAACAAGACATTGTTGCTCTTAATTGTATTTTAGTTTTTATAGTAAGCTACGCAGTTTGTTTTCACACTTTTCATGCATCATGCCATGTCAGTTTTAACTCGACCCAAAAATTTTAAAATGATGCAGTCACTCCTTTCCCATCAAGCGAACTTTATCTCCATTAATTTCCTACCACTAAGAGCATACAAACTTCGTAGAGTGCGCCAAAATCAGTGGGTTGGTTCCGCCATGCCCTGATGCAGTCGTATAGGCAATGAAAAAACTTTGCTAACAACGCAACCGATGGCGAAAGAAATCTTGATTTTTACTTCTTTCTTTTTGCGCTTTTGGTATTTCTTTCAGGATGTGCTTTTTCTATTCTTTCATTGTCCAGCTTTCACCAACGCCATGCTGGCAAAGGGATAGCAAATAGAAAGTGAACAATCTCATGAACAATATCTGTATCTGGTGAAAAACGAACGTCGTCTGTTCGCTAATGGCCAAAGATTATGTGAAAGAGGCTATCGTATAAATCCTGCAAAAACCATCAGATCCGTTGAGCCTTTGAATAGACATCGGTCTATTTTGTGAATCAGCTTAAACCCTGACATAGACGAAGGTCTAAAGCGCTTCCCACACCGGTATGATACAAATGGGGCAACTTATCCCATGCCTACAAGCCAATATCGTTTGTGTCAATGACTGTGATGGCCTGGTGCTAGCGCATAAGTATAGAGAGTTGCCTTCCAGGTGACCAGGTCTGTAGGAATTTCACGAAATCAGAAAAATTCCTAATCGTTGGGTTAACCCGGTCTCGTACTCTTTTCTCTTTCATACCTTTTTGAGTTGAAAAACGCATTTGAGCCAGTTGAAACTTTTCAACTGGTTTTTCGTATAGATATTCAAAACTACCTTGTTAAAGTACACTCAGGCGGAGGATGTCGCACGTAATCCCAGCAAATGCATTTTTGCCTATTTTCCCAGGTTGTGGGCTGCATTGCGCTTGATTGTCACATAGGTTCCGGGATCTCAGTAATTCAAAACATGTGGTGGCAAATATTCAGTCATTAAACCCTCTTTGGTGCATTTCCGTCTAACGGTTTTTAATTTTTGTTTGTCTCCAATTTGGTCTAACCTACTGGTCCGACGGCGGCTAGCCTGTAACTTTGCACACAGTGTAGGTCAAACAACAAACTGCCTGCTCATTTTCTAACACGTACCGTTTACCCAGTTAATAAAATGATACGAAGCGCAGCAATAATTGGAACGAGTGCGTTCACGAGTCCAAAAAAAATTTGACCTTTCCTGTGCCGTTTTGGGAAATCAACTGGGCCTCATAATTCTTGTAACGAGTGGAATCGCGTACTTTGTAGCCTGCAGCTACTTGGCTGCTAAGTATACACCTGGATTTAGTATGTGAAGAGGGAAGGCGTATTCCGGTTTTCTATATCTTCATTTAACTCAGCAAACTGTGATAGGCACCACTTTCAAACAACGTTCGTGAAATAATGTTCTGGAGTTGTTCGAGGTCACTAAATCGGCTAATCATATATGTACTTGCAGAAGTTCGCGCCCAGTTTTCATGGATGTGCATCTATCATCCAAGCATCCTGGCGTCCTCCAGAATGAATATGGCAAGATGTGAAAGAGTTCGTTCAGCAGAGAAAAGGTAACGTTTCCTCCCATACGCGCCCCCAAAATAACCCTCGACATTTACTCAAGGCCTACTTTGACTACAATCGCAACGGCAACATCAGCTCCAATTATTCGCCCCTTGCTTCCAGTCAGATTGTCTACAGTGGGATCCCCCGCTGTTGCTTCCGTTCTGTGCTTATACCCACCCCACTTGTAGGGATCTGGAAGCAGAGCGCTCTTTGACCTTGTCATCGCGCACCTACTGTGATACAGCCAAGTAGGGTTCGTCATTTTTTGGACCCCCTATCTTGAGTCGGTGTGAGCTTTTGGCTACCGTACTGTTTCCAACCAATCTTTTTGTACAGGATTCCATTCGGGCTTGGCAGAGTCTAACCCGGTGCAGATAAGTCAGTTTTATCCCAAGGTTTGAGTTTCGTGAAATTTTTTAATTTTATTATTGAATTCATAGTTCCACAGTTGTTGATAAACTTCCATTTGAAAGAATGTGCTTTTGGAGCTTTGCGAATGATTCAGATATGCTCAACTTCTTGTTCGAAACAATAAGGAGTATTCAAATCTGAGGTCACTTAACTGGGGTAGAAGTTTAGAACTCCTGAAACCAATATGTCTAAAACTTGAATTAGCGTATTACTTCAGATATCGTTGAATCCTGAACTTGATATCCTGGTAGATGAGACTTCCGGTAACTTTTTGACCGTAACATTCCTGTTCCTCTACCTCCTTTGTTAGGTAGGCACTCCTCTCTGGGCGAAGCGTGGCTAGGAGTGAAAGGCCCAGTGGGCATACTTGTAGATATTTTCTCAAGATCAAGTTAGAGAATAGGAAGCTGGAAGAACACCCTGTGGTAAAGATTGAAGAGTTAGAGATGAGAAAACGGAGAGTAACGTGCCAAAAGCAGACACTGTTCGATCGTAAGTCCTCTGATGACAAAATATCGACTACAGATGACTGATCGTGGGTTCTACTCTAATGGGCCGAACGTCGAAGGGTTTATTATAAAAACTAACCAAGAGGAAGCAAAATGCTCACAGCCCACTACGCGCTTGCTTAGAAATGGCGTTACTGTCGGGGTTCGAACGATCGGACGATGTCGACGGCCAGTTTTTGACAAATACACCACCGCGTGCTTCGATAGTCTGCTGAAAATAGGAGTAGATAAGTGATGGTGACTGCCTGATTCGGTAAAGAGCCAGCCCAAAAGAATAAGACAGAACAGCAGCTTTCGTACACAGATGCCCGGCTAACAATCCTCAGAAAGGATAGAGCTCAGGGTGCAGACGGCAAGAAGCTAACGCTTCTGACCACGCGGGACCTGACAAACATCTGTTGATTCCAAATAAGCTTCGGAGTCTTCCACACTTGTGGGCGGTTTTGGGTAAACATGCCTTCACCGTGAAATGGCTGGAGTAGCCGAACGTGCGTGCTGCAGTCGCACTGCTATCCTCTAAAAGTGGTACGAGGAATTTACTGTGAGGTTGGAACGACCTGTCTGTCGAAGGTAAGGCCTTACACTTTCTTCTCATGGGTAGGCCATTTGATGCCATCTCCCCTCCTGTGCCAGAGATGAGCAAAACGCTGGTTATAACGGGCATTTCCAAATTGCTAAACATGAAAATGTCACTTTAAAGGCTTTCTTGGGGTTGCCAGCCAGTTTTACACAAACCCCTGGGCAAAGGACGTCACAATCAGCATTTCAACGCCGCGTTCTTGGGATTCTCCTCAGTGTCAGATTCAGTTACTGCATTTGCTGCGTTACTAACCGTTAAATTCAGTGACCTTACAATCAGTGCCTTGTGTGCATTTTCGCAAGGCACCAAACGCCGAAGCACCAAAATCTCTTTGGATGTTTCAAGTGTGGGTACTCAAAGCCCCGAGGGTTGCTATTGCCAACCAGATAATGCTCCTGTTTCCTGGGGTAACTAAAGCGTATCGCGCACACACAGGATTTTTTCTCAAATTTCCTGATGAAACAACACTGTGTAAGGTCGCGGCCGAACAAAAGTTCCTGCAAAACATGTGCTACAGTTGAGCAGTCTCTGTGGCAATGAAAGCAATGGGCACCCTATCAGAAATAAACCATTTGATGCTTCGGGATCCGGCGCGCGCCGGGAATTATCCGAAGACGTCGAACGTCAATTTGAAGCGGAGAGATCACGGTGTAATTGATGGATCTACAGCTGTCGGGTTTCCATCCGCTGCCTCCGCCTATTCAGCCCTCTAAAAGCGGGTAACACTGAGGGAATGGGGACTCTTTTGAATTCCGTTCTTTGTGAAAATTTGCGCGAAAAAAGCATGTGTGCCTAAAAGCAACTTGAATAGAGAAATCCGAGGGTCTCTGATGTCGGTAATGCTCCTGAAGACGGAGAAGGAGATAACGGCGATGAGTCAGAGGATCACGACCAAATATATCGAAGCTCCAAAACAAAGACTAAAAATGCTGCGAACAGGAAAGAATCCACGGCAAGGACGACGATGATGACCAAAATTAAATCGAGGATGACGAGGCTGAGGAGGAGTCCAATGAGCAAGGCGAAAGCGCTTGTTCAGAATACAGGAGAATAGAGGATGCCAGAAGTGAGGGGATACAGGAAGAGAAGCTTCGTTAATAAGATAACCACCTTCCGTCCCAAAACAATTTTGGACGTCAGGAAATAAGAGAGGGGTTGAAGAGGGGTTGGAGCAGTTGGAGGATCAGTTGTTTCGGTGGCAGGGATCGTGTTCTCTCCATCGTGGTGGCTTCATATCGGTTTCAAGCGCTCCGGAGGGGTATGGGGGCGACAGGTACGATCCATCCGCCGAGTGCTGAGTGCGGTCCGCCGCGGGCGTGTGCTCACTGAAGGCTGTTTGTCTACATTGCTCACTGACCTGGAACGATTTAAAATGACCGTTCGCCTGTGTCAGTCAACGACAATCAAGACTCTTGAACGTGCTACCACCAAGTCGCCTGTTGTTATTGCGAGGACAGCTTGATTTATCAAATGATTTAGCCAGCAAAAGCGGCAGATATACCCAATGTTGGAGACAGGGTCAAGTGTCTACTGACATCTTTCAGCACGGGCGTTTACGGATTCACGGCTTGACACACAGGATAGAGGCTTTTGCACAAGTTTCCAGGACCGGTTTTGTTCTTGTCGTTCAGCGGCTGTCGTTCACCTGAAATGCAGAAGCAAAAAAAGGGTGTAGCACTGCCCTTCACGTTCCCAGCTCGGGACAGTATGCTTGCCAGCACGAGGACTTGCATAAAAACTGTCTAATAATGCCTTGAACTGGGTTCCAGAAGGAGCGTGGACAACCGTCGGAGGAAGGTTATTCCACGCACCTACTACACGAAATGAAAAACATTTTGCCTAACAAGCGTGCGATCTGAGCTCGAAGATCTTCTTACCATGTCCCTGCCATGTGTTTGCTGGCTCAACGGTGAAAAACCTGTTGGCCAAACCTTGTTCAAACAGGCCATAAGTAAGAATCAGGTCCCCCCGGAGGCGGCGATACTCGAGGGGAAAGAGGTCAAGCGCCGTGAGATGCATTTCGTAGTCAACGGATTTAAGGCCCGCAACCATTTTCGTAGCAG